>VOMN01066019.1:0-89262 GCA_014899125.1 Orchestia grillus | reverse complement strand
TTTGGACCAACCAAGCAGCGGGCGTCTTCCAATTATGACCCAAAATATTCGCGAATTGCAAGCGTAACAAATTTAACTACCAAAGCAATGCCTTTCCTTTATTAATTTCAGACCTCTTACTTACGTAAAACGAAGCACACCAATAGATGCATCATATTCGTAAAGGTAAACACAGTCCCAGAAGTTATTGTAGAAAATCCCAAGGTACAGGCTATACGGTATACAAGTGAACAAGTAACCTTCCTCACTGGAACGGTTTAGAGGCGTCCAATTAAGCAGCTTGTTCCAATAAAAGCAAACAGGATCATTATTTGATATTTTGAAGCTTCTTTGACACTCCCACGAATTTTCTGATAACAGATGATCCAATTAGAACCACGGATATCTAAATTTGTGGTCCAATAAGACATCGTTCTTATTCAAGTCATTCCATTTAGAAACTTGGCATATACTTTTATCGAATAACATTCGCAGTCGAAGTCGGACCAGAACAATTTAGGTGCTTGGACAAACCTGCACTTAGTTTACCTCGCGCTCATTTGGTCAGCAACCATCACCTCTAGACCTGACTCCATGCACACAATTGTCATACGGAGCTCTTCAGAAATCAACGGGAAAAATCTTTGGCATTCAGAATTTTAATATCGAAGCTAGCAAGCACAAAAAAATAAAAAGTTACAATAAATTACAAAGTCATTTTGCATAAATAAATTGAAAATTAATTTAGACTCAAAAGCCTAAGCGAAACTTCTTGAAACATATTTTTGATCATCCCCTAAAGGTAATATGTGTGGGACAAATTCCTCAGTAGAACTGGTTCAATAGGGTGGAAATAGAGACGCCACTCACTGCATCGCATCTCATCAGAGGCATCAGAGCAGTCCGAGTCGCCGTCGCACACAGCGTCCTTAGAGATGCACTCCCCGTTCATGCAGGTGGCCTGGTTGACGCTGCACGCTGGTGGGGGCGGCGTCGTGTACGAGGTGGTGTCTGTAACACGCAACATAAGCAAAAGTTTCCTCAGTGAGATGGTCTCCAAATTTAAAAGCATAGGGCACATGAACATGAAATACTATTAACTTAGTTTAAAGAAAAGAACGAAGAGTTAACCTATTGAGTAGGAATAGAAAGAAAGATTTTTAGCATTCTACGACACGTTAGCTTCACATAACCCTCACAGCTAACAACTTAGCGTCGTTAAGAGAATGCTGGTAGAGATGGTGTAGCTTGTAGAGGGCGTGTCTAACGGATTAGCAACTACGCTGATGAAAACATACGGCCTAATAAAAGAAATACTTTACCGGCAGAAATCTTGTGGCATACGAAAACAATTAAAGTTTGCCCACTTCCCAGCTAAGGTAACAACAATGAATATAACTGAACAAAGAAGGAATGAACTTGATTCATTAGATATCGGACGTGTGACGCTCACTAGCGTATCGACTAGCGTGCAACAGTAACGAGGGGGTCAAGAACACCACAACGCATCGTGAAGAGCACCTAAATGATGATCAGGTCTGCACAAAACGAAAACGTATTGTAGTAAAACACTAAAGTTACACAAGAGAGGCGAAGAAAATGAAATCGTTAACAGTAAATACGGACTAAACGCGAAGATGACAGTAAAAATTCGTCGATTTGAGTGACCCAATAATTAGGGTAAGAGAAAAGAGAGGAAATCATAGCTTCAAATACATGATACGGTATTTACTTAGGGATTGTTTATAAAACGATATGATGATCTATTATGGTGAAATAAAGAAAAAAACATCATGAAATACTAATATACATGAACAAATCAATGCGAAGTTAAATGATGGATAAACATTAAATGAAGCAGTGTGAAGTATATTCCAACGCATTGATAGCATCTTGAGACAAAACGCATCTACACTTCACACTAAACGACAAAATTGAGGGCGATAAGCTAATTTTGAATACTAGAAAGTTAGACGGACATGAACATCAGACATACTGGAAGAATACAAACTGCACACCTTCGAATTGCCCCTCACTTGGGTGAGAAGTTTAGAGAATGACCAATTTCATACGAAAAGAGAAAGCTCTGTCAAATACACCTATCGCAAATCTAGGTACATACTCAATTTGTAACGCAAATTTCCTTTACGAAAGAGGGTGAGTAACCATTGAAGTTTACTGATGTGCACAACTTCTGGATAGAGATATATAGAAGTGTGCGCATGGTGTGTGTTAAACGTGAGTTCTAATGGCATGTATAGTAAAATTATCTTGTGAATTGGAAAGAATAGCATAAGAGGAAAGTTTCATTCGGGTAAAATATTAGCGATATTCACATGTTGCCGAAACTCGTAAGATCATTAAACGAGTCCGTACGAGCTTGGCCCCAGAGAAATACTCCTAAGAATTTTCCAAACTAAAATACGAAATAATAATACTTACGTTTTGTTCATTCCATTTAGTGTGCGCGATAGAAAAACGGACAGTAAGAAACAAAAGTCACCTGATGGTTTAAGATGTCGTCTTATTCATTGACATTATATTTCGTCATTGATGCAACTTAGCCAACAAAATTCCCGTTTCATAGTTACATAACTTGCGAACTATCTGAAGAATTATCGAGAATATACACACAACAAAATTGAAAGGTAGTAAGATTTAAGCAAGAGATCACAACATTAGAGCAATACCAGACAGATTTCACGTAGTAGTAGACATAGGCACACCATGGGTGATGAGCTTTGGCAAAATGCACACAATCAGACTAGCTGTATTTCATTCGGTACGGACAATGCATAAACTTTGTAAAGTAGAGTTATGAATTGTGTTTCAAACAATCTCTAAAACAAATCGATAAATTGGCAAGACTGAAATGCGTAAAAAAGTTACAGCACCAACCCGTACTATAGAACCTTGAGGTCACGACTGGGCCACAAAAATTCATTTCCATCAGAAATAGAAGACCGATTATAAGGCCCCTAAGATACACGTAAAATTGCGAGATACCTGAAATGAGGGTGTGCGGCGGCACAAACTCAAAGTGGTCGCCGTTGCGGTTGCTAACAATCACACCGGGTATGAGGTTAGAATTTGAGTTGCCAACATATTTGGTTTTACTAGGCTTGGGAGTTACGAGACTCTCAGCAACGAGGTTTGTAAGAGACAAAGATTGCAGTCCCTGTGGTAGACGAGAACGTGGGGCTGAGTTATTCACAGGAGACGAAGCAAGTGATTCTTGAGTTAGAATTTTGAGAGTTGCTTTGCTCGAAGATTTCGACGGAGGTTGTGATACCGAAGGTGTCGGGACTTGTACGGATGGAACAAGGTTATCAGTATTCTTGACATTCGCAGCGACAGATTCCAAATGTTTAGAATGAAGATTGAAAACCGCCTTGGAGGAATTTAGGTCATTCCTAACTTTAGACGAGTTACTGTTCTCATTATGCTCTCCAGACTGATCTTTCCTACTTCCCTTTGATCGTTTCAATTCGTTCCGTGACGTCTGCAAACGACCTTTATTATTCAATTGAGTTCTAGTACCATTAATTTCACTCGTCCCCGATTGGTTTCCGTAATGTGGAGTACTATGACTCTTATTTCTAGTTCGTTTTATTTTCCCAGCATGTGAGATATGACGATTACTATTGTTTCTACTGTGTATCGTGTTGGGCTTCCTCGATTTAGAGGGATGAGCCGCTGCATCTGAAGAATTGCGACGAGATGAGATAGTATTTAATAGAGCAGACAGTTCAGCTCGCATCATGGAAGCCAAGCGCTGTTTCACCTTCAAATTCTTCAATCTTCTCGAAAAATCCGCTGTGTTGTTTGCATGAATTCTGTTCCCACGCGCCCTGTGGTGTGAATTATCTTTGCTCGACGATTTCTCATGTTTACGCGACGTTTTACGCCTCACTTCATTTCGCCTTCTGGAGACATTTATAATTTTAGAAGAATTTTTCTTCAAATTCCTAGCCCCAGTAGGAAGATTATTACGGCGCCCGCCTCGCATTTTGGTCCTCCTGGAGGAATGTTTGAGGGGCCTCGTCCGCTGAGCGGAAGCCCTGCGCGAATGTTGAGCAGCGTCCAGTAAATGTGAACTGGAATTAAATGAGCGATCGTTGGGGATGGTGTGGGGGAAAAGGGGCAGCACGAATTTGTCTAGTGGGTGAGTTTCCGTGTGAGCCAAGCCGTCGGACAGAGGCCTGTCCGCACGAGTCCTGGCTGTTGCGTCCATAGGCAGCGTGAAAGAAGAAATTTGCATCAAAGCAACGTGACAAATGCACCCTTCACCTCAGTTGGACACCAGGAAAATATCTTTCGAATTGCAACGCACAGCAAACACACCCCACAGGAAAGTTTGATTGCCGTATCTGAACAATTATCGCTTAATATGACTTTACACTTTTAATGATTATGTTAGCAACATCCAACCGTTCAAGTATTATAATTTTGTAAACGTCTACATTTACGCCGTGTAAGGTCTCGCATGATACTCTGGCACTCGCACCGAAGCCTTGACGTAAAAAATTGTAAGAAAAATATCAAGCAGTATTATTACTACTCAAGATTCAAGAGCTTCACTTCAGTTCTGCTTCAAATGCTTACGACAAACTTTCGACGTGCGATGCGTAAACAAGGAGAAGAATGAACACAAAAGCTTACGATGCAAGGAACAGAAATTACTCCAGGTTATCCCAAGCGTTACGTGGACGTACGCTTAGAAACGTCACTTAGTGACTACGAAGAATGAGTTACAACAATTACAACGATTGATAGCACGCTTGAGCGCAACACAGAGGAAAATAACGCGTGTAACACGATTTTTTTCCTGATTACCAAATGCGTGTGCTTTCTGACATCTATAGTGGAAAAAGTTCAGGTAACGAGTCGCAAGGAATTAGGAGAAAGTACGCATTTTTGGTTCACTCACAGGGCACGACGTTGAGGTACACAGTCTTCCTGAAGCCTGGAGTGTTGGCGGGCACTCCTACGGCCTCGCAGTAGTACACTCCAGCGTCATCCAGCTGATGGAAGGGAGATGCAACGTAATGTTAGAGAGGCATAGTGTGCGTACACACACAAGTATTGCATCCTGACCGTAGACGCAGTTGTAGTAAGGATAGCAGCGCTTCAGTAACTTGGACTATCTCTCACTGAATGAGAAGAAACCATTTCGTATAGGCTTAGAAAAATGAGGAATCTATGCACAATTGGTGTGTTTACACACAGGATACAGAATACTGTGCATACACACTGCAAGCAAAAAAGAAGAGGAAGAAACGATAAAGAATCATCAGTGAAGGGGGCATGACAATGGAAAGAAGTAAAGTGGGCACGAAAGATAGAAGTGCCGAAAACCTAGCTAAAGCTGAGGTAGCCTAACGGTGTCCCTCAGGGGACGCTAGTCTCCACTGCATAAGATAGACAAGCCTAACAAACCAAGTCTAACAAACCTGTTAGGAGTTTCTCTTACGACTTAGGGCAGTTGTATTATTGAAATATCATTACAATCACGGGGATTTGAGGAAAAACATACTTTTTAAAAGCTTAAAACGATCCATTTACATGCTACTTCTTTCTCTACAACTAGAACGAGGCAATAATTTCACGAGAATGGATACAGAACATATTCACAACCTGGAAGCTTAGCTTGACTTATAGTACACCTATATCTGACATAGATTAACATCATTTGTAGTTACCTACTTCATTTAGTTCCAAGAAACCTAACAAGGGTGCTTGAGAGGCTCCGCCCGACAAAACCTCGCAACATCGCACACAATACCTGAATGTTGGGGATGGTGAGGCGACCTCTTTCGTCCGTGTAGCCCCTGGGGAGGTTGGCGTCGGGGCGCGACCACCGCACGGCGGAGCGCAGACGGCCCTCATCACGGCACTGGAACACCACCTCACGACCTGCCACACCCCACTGCATTAGGCCCTCGTACAGCACCACGCAATTCACAAGGGGCTAGCTTCATTCCCAACCCGTCGCTACGCTCAACGATCCCGTTAATTTCTTGTGAAACGTCCCAGAAATATCTACTTGAAGGAAGCGTATGAATATCTAATGACGTAAAAGCTGAACACTGCACAAAACCGAAATAATAACGCTCGAGCAGGCCGTCCCTCGTGAGATGTCATTGGTATCACAACTTGCGGAACTGCACAAAGCAAACGACACTAAACTGATGAGAGACGCCCGCACCCACTGGTGATAAAAAGAAGACACGGTCATACAACGTTAAATCTTCTAGTATCTCATGAAAACCTATGTTTCCGAGTTAGCTGCCCACGCGGGAACGCTGTAATAGAAAATTTAGACATTCAGAGCGTAAAACCCTTTGTTCTACCCAAAATTTTGGTTCCAGTGCAACCAGAGAAGGCAAGCTAGCTAACTCCCTAGTGAGCTCGTACACGGTTCGCTTTACTCTTCCAGACAATAATCTGGTTTTGTTTTGCCTCACGACAACGCAACAGCGCTGCGGGCGGCACAAATTTGCTCAGCAGTACAAGCACTAGTGGCCATTACAGCAATTTTTCCGAGATCAGAAAGACCAAACTGCTGATCATGGCAGGGATTCGATACAAGATCTAGTTTACTCGCTACACATCTACTTGCTAAAGAAAATTTCACCTAAAATGAATGAACTTTACACAGCGAAAGCCGTCAATCAATGGTCTAGCTAAAAATGACTACCTTCACTATTACTAAGTCTACAGCACCTTCGCTCAATCCAATATAGTAAGTGCACCTAACATCGACAGACACAGTTAGCTCAAATAACATCGCATCACTGAAAACTCATTTTTAAGATACAAGTAGGAGTATATGTATACATATATATATTGCAGATCAAGCTTAGACAGAGCATCCTCATACATTTTAAATTGAAAAATGACTTGCACCACAATAACATAAGCAAACAGTAATCCAAAACATGCGGGAAATATAGAGACTCGGAGGTAAACCATGAGATGAAGGCGATGATACGAGAAAATCACATGGCTGCAATGCAAATTCTGACGTCCTAGAACTGGGTACTTGTGTTACCAAACAACTCACGAAAAAAACAAGTTATTGCGTATTTCAGAACGCTTAAAGGGTGAATTGCTATTGAACACTTTACATAAATCAACCCGTAGAACTTTAAGTGAACAGAATATCTCAACAGCATACCGGATTTTGTTCACAATACTGTATGGCAATTTGCATTTTGAAAAGCAAAATGTATTTTTTTCATTTTCACTCGCAAATGCAGTGTTACCTGGCATGAAAACAACGCACAATTGGTTTGTGGAGATCATCGAGATGAGGATTGGAAAGCCAATAGTTTTACACGAAATAACTATAAGCAAAGTAAAACATTCATGAAGAAGTTCGTGGATCATTACAAACTAAAAGGAATGAGGAATTTTATCATACAATTGGAATGAGGAATTTGGCAAAGTAAAGAACAATCGAGAGAGTAAAACTTGATACTTTTCAAACGAGAACTACGTGGATTGGATATACGCTTCAATAAATCCTAGAAAATTACAATACGACGATCAATGAGGCACAGAAAACAAATTCAACTAGCGCGACGAAAAACATTGTAACACCATATTTACGTATGTATGCATGCATGAATTTAAAGAAAATACAAGATATAAAATTGAAGAGAAGATAGGTTATTTAGCAGGGCGAAGCATGTGTGTACTTCAGAAAACTCGGCAACTCGCCACAACCGCGAGACCTGAGCGCCAGAAATAAAGTTACGGAGAACTGACTCGGGGACCCAACAGAACCACTTGAAATGATGTAAAAAATCTACAGTGAAAGAAAATGAAGTGATTAATTTCATCGAAGCCTGCAAAAAAGGAACAATACTGGAATCGTGACGGAAAAGTAGCAGCAGGAAGCCGTGAACGAAACAGAAAAAAATGAGCAAAAGAAGTACACACAGGACGGAAAGGGACACCCGCGAGCTACACCACAGAACTTCTGCGAGCAGAGCTAGAGGCGAGCAGAGCTAGAGGCGTGCAGAGCTAGAGGCGTGCAGAGCTAGAGGCGTGCAGAGCTAGAGGCGTGCAGAGCTAGAGGCGTGCAGAGCTAGAGGCGTGCAGAGACGCGAGAGAACACCTGAGATGCGGCACGACCAGGAAGCGTTCCTACTTACCTAGCTCTTTGAGGCATGACAGAAAAGACAAGAGCTTCATTAGGCCCTCGAAAATATGATGCGCTAGGGTGGAAACAACTCTCAAGTGAGACTTTATTGAGACAAAAGACAAGAACAACTGGTGATGAGTACGAGGTAAAAAAAGAATTACAAAGATGCTACTGTTCACTTAGCGTACAAGGCAGTGTACGATCACACAAGTGTGTCTCTGAGTGAGGCACACTGATCAACAGGAGTTTTAAATCAATGAAATCACAGAAACACTCATCTAAACTTTGAGATACTCTCGCGTCTCAAACTAGCCCCATCAAAGGCAAAGAGCACAAGAGCGTTCTTTATTCGGAGCATGGAAAAAAAATCAATACACTAATCCTAGCGCATCATACTTCTGAGATATAATTCTTGAAAATTCAACTAAAGAATAACGTAGTTGATCTTCATATTCATTGAAAACAAAACCCGAAATTGCCAAGAGGATGTGAACAAATAACCTCCAAAATGGAATACAAGTAAATAAGTAAAAGTTTAAATGAATTAGCTTTCGGGCCTAAAAACTATATCCAACCAAAAAGTTACCACCTCAGCATTGGAGGTTACAATGTTACATAGGTAATATGGACGCAAATGAATATCTACATCAATTTTAGAATTACCACAGCACATTGAAATTTGCACGAAGGGCGTCGAACTAAAGGTTTGAAGTCAATTGCAAGTATTAGAAAAGTAACGAACGTTGGCGCATACAGACACAGTAATATCAAGAATTGATTGGCAACGCATCTATCAACGCAGTAATTGATAGATGCGCATTATAGCGGCCAACGTGTTCAGTTGCGTAAATTTGCGTTCAATACTTTTATACCCATAAAAAACGGTACGTGATTAAATGAACATTCGTATTTGCTAATCCCACGATAGCAAAATTTAATGAATACAGAACAGTTACTGAGCGCAGCAAAAAATTAAGAGACGCTAAAGATTTTTAAGAAGCTAAGTTCTTGGACAAGTAGACACGGTCAATTGCACAAACACGGTAGGGCCAATACATCGAAACGAGAAGTTCGACAATGGATCTTTCAATGGAAACGTCGCCAATGGAAACGCGAACAATTGAGTAGGTTAAGCAAGCGAAACTTGAGCAAAAAAAGTTGAAGCAGAGAAGAATAGCCAAAACTTCATAACGAGTTTAGTATTGGGTACCTGGTTATTTTGCAAGAGTGGGCGAACGTAAAAATAGAGTAAGTCCAACTGCACATGATATTACCCATTCGTATCTTACTGCAAACTCACAAGTCAACACACAATTTATATAGATCTTAAATTATCAGAGCTTCCGAACATTCTTTCATTTACTGCATTTTACTTACTCCAACGGTTTTGAAGCGGATTGAAAGAATATTACTGTGTCGAGAATACACCTTGATTAGCCAAACTCTCCTCGTAATTCCGCCGACGATTGATCGAGTGATAAAATCTACAGGCTAAGACTACAGAGCAAAATAGGTTACGAGTCCTAAAGTTAATCCTAAATTTTGTCTAGTGATTTAGATGGAGCATCGGGGCATGAAACGTTGAGGAGAGTTTCATTCTACACAAAGTGTAGCAAAAAAATGTCCTTCAGTATTTGCTTACTCACATCTCTGTTTTGAAATTGAGAAATGTTAATCGCCTTTTCTCTCTCGCAAATTCCGTTTCCAAAAACATAACATATTAATCCATAAAAACTATATATTAAGAAAAACAAAGTTACGTGAACTGCGTTAAATTAGAGCTTCGTAAAAACTTATTTTTTCGTTTCATTAAACTGTACAAAGTCTTAACGCATTAAAAATGTACCCCATTGATCATAATTGAATCACAAAATGAAATGCTGAAGAAATTTTAGTTCAAAGAAGGTCTACATGTATCGGAAAACCAAATGTAAAAATGGTTTGTTTAAAAAACAATTCCGAGAAGTAGAAGAAATATTTGGTCATCACATCCTAGCTTTTAGATTCAATTTTGAAAGGCTACACAGAAGCAACGATTTCACATCATGCCACTTTTTCTCAAGGGGACACGTGGAGGACAAAAAGCACCACGTCCATTTTAGGTAATCCAGCATTACCGAATCGAGGATGAGTTCAATGCATTGCCGTACGGCCAAGGAATGTTCAGAAATCTTGTGAATGCAACGGGAGATCGGGCAGATACGTACATGTGTTGACTGCTACTGAGGTCATGTTGAAGGATACTAGAACTAGTAATACCAAAGGAGACTGTTTTGCATCGCTAAAACTGTATTTATTAATCAAACATTCAAGTTAAATAATGTCAGAAAGTTTTCATATATTGGATGCTGTTTTGGGTGACCGCTTTATACCAAGAATTTACTGCCCTAGTTTATTGAACTCAGTGCTGGTCACTCTTTATTTAATTATTATTCATGAGTATTTCCACACTGATGAAAACCAAATGTCAATAAAGAATATTTGAAATACACCAATTTGAGAAAGATACAATATCAATGGAACATCTAGGACATTTTTTGGGACATCCTGTACCACACATCAGTGACACAAACGTTGCAAAAGACAACGAGGGGCGCTCGCACTAACTCGTGCAAACTTAGTTGGGTCCAGAAGTAGTACCATTATTATAACAGTTATAGGTCAGTTTTTATCATATTTCAATCATCAACTTGAACGCACGATTTCTAGTGAATAATTTCAATGGTACCAGCCACTAATCTTTGCACAAAATCGACGCTAGTACTGTACATACTATCCCTAAAAAGTGACCATTCAAAAGTTGAATTAAAAACTCATAAAAATTATGCAATTCATACGTCCGACAAATCGGTGCACATCAATATTCCTAATATGCTCTCTTATTCGAAGGTATGAAAGGCAGCCAAGGAGTACCAAGAACACAAACGAAAACGTGCTAAGCCGTAAGCCTGAGTTCATCATTTACGTGGCAGATTCGAAGTGGTTTAGCACGTAAGAAGAAAATTATGAAACAGCAAGATGCTCATTGCCCATTAGGGAAGACTAAACTCAACTTGACAATACCGCATCCATTCTTTTATCTTCAAGTCGGAGTGAACTTCAACACGAAAAGATTGAAAACAACCTCATTCGAGAGGTAAAATATTCTACATTTTTGGATCTCCAGATTTCTTTCCAGGTTTCGAGATCAACTATAGTGAGATCATTGTAGGGAGGCAATGAAGTCGACACAGTGAAGAACACACGAGTGCCGCGAAGATTATGTGAAGAGAAAAACAGTAGATGAAGTATAGAATTCCTAGTCACGAGCAAAGAAGCTTCTGAGCTAAAAGACAGAAGAGTGAAAGCACGAAGCGTCAAGAAAAGAAGAACATGCAGATCTTACTTCAGAGAAAAGAGATGAATTAGAATGAGAGTAAGGCTAAGGGTGTAATCAGAAGATGACAGGGGAGCACACGAAGGAAGAGAGACAGCATGTAAAGGATGAACCGTTGTTAAGGCAGAAGACACTTGGCGGAGAAGGTCGGCCGACGAAGGCTGTGGTGGAGACGTTGAAGTCACGGAGGGCAAATGTGGTGAGAACTTACTCTGCTTGATGGTCTGCTGGTCAGGGTATGTCTTGAGCACGATGGCGTCGTCGGTCGGGGTGAGGGTACCTGACGCAGCCACGAGGTAGAAACAAATTTAGATTAGTGACAGAAGAGAAGCTCTGGAATGTAAGTACACTCAAGTACGCGCTACGCATCGGCGTTGCAAAACAGCTATGCAATGAAGGCGTTCTGTTCTGGTGCGTGCTGTTATAAGACGCTCTCGTGAACATCAAGTGCGTACTTTTTAGTGTACTTACATTTACACTTGCATTCTTATACAGGGTAATAATTGTTAGAAGTTCAGCTGAACCTACAACTGGAGGCAAAACAGACAAGCAATACAAATAGTTGTACTAATGATGCAGCAATAATTCCGCTGAACTAGCTAAATGGCTTCGAGCAAATAATACCTTCGAAGAGTTTTAACTTCAGAATCTAGTTATGTTCATGCCACCGCTAACTCTGAATGTCAATGATGCCTCAAGCCGTGAAAATTACTCATACAATTACAGAAGACCCAGAGAATAATCACACAAATAGGACTACGAGTTTTAATCATTTACAGTGCTTTGAGCAAGAGCATTTCTAAATTACCTCAGTATAATCAGTGAGTCTCGACTACGGAAGGGAATAAAATCGGAAAAACCATGAAAAAATAATTCCCAAAAATTCGCAAATTTACAGTTTCAATAGACATTAACACCACAGTGACACCAAACAGCAATTAGGTTAGCGTGTCTCAAACGTACAGGAACAAGAATAGCAAGCATTTCTATTTTACACAAGTCATCATTCTTGCCACCTCAAACCACACTTCTCGGCTACTTAGCTTCATAAAGATAGGTGTCGTCAAATTAGAAATTATTTTTAATTCATAATGCATGATTGCAGTTACATGTAGTTACTAAAACTGAGCTCTTCTAACAGATATTTTTTTTTGAGTCCGAATTGATTGCACAATTAACACAATAGCATGACGCTCGGAACTAAACCATGTACATTAATCATTTGATGTGTCACCTAGACGCGAAAAATAGCTCCAGAAAACCTTATGCAAACCAATCATTCAAAGACTGAATTTGCCGACTTCTGAAGCAGAAAATCCAACTAAACGACACCTCTTCTCAAGCAGCGCTACTCGCAACCAATGTGACCAAGATCCAAGTACAAGCCGTGGTTGAACTCAGTAATCTTTCTACAACAATTAGTACTCTGTTATGGAAACAAGGTAAAACGATTTAGCGGCTTACCTTACCAACAGGGGCGCGTCAACCCTCAATTAGAAGCTACTTACCAACCTACTTAAATTTCATTAGTAGCTCGTCGTGACAACTCTAAAAGCCTAACATGACGCACAGTGCGAGTGAGTTTATAAGGCTGTAATGAAGCTAGATGGCCTTACTACCTCCTCCACTTTCATACCTCAGCACAAACATTCGTAAGGGTTCCCTGCTTCAGCAGGCCTTCCATCCCACGCACAGCTGAGCGCTGGCATCACAAACGCTAGAAGAGTTTCATACAGGATTTGTACCGGTCATCGTACTTTGTCAACTCACAGTCCCTCGACCTTTAACACCCAACCTAATCTTTTCCAAACCTATTGACATTTAAATTTTTGGCAAAAAAAAAATTAAAGAGGCGATGTCAGTCAAATGCAACCCTACAACCCCTCCATTGAAGAACACTAAATTATCTACAATATCTACAAGGAACGAGCATAATCCTTAATTTATAATTCAATACCGCTAGGAAACAATGTTTACAACTTCATGCATAGCAAATACGATGCGTGTACTATGCTTATCCCATTACTAACATAGAAACCCATTTTTTACAGATGCAAGAGCATAAACATATTAAGAGAAAACTACACTGGTTTAGAGTCCCTCCGACGCATTAATACAAGACTACGGCAGCGAAACACATTTTTATGTGGTATACAAGAATAAGAATGAAATATAGATGCACGGGCTAATGTTGCGCTATTTTGTGCAATTACAAAACTGGTTTAAACACGGTTCTTTGACGAAGAAAAAATGTACAAAAATACACGCTCACAGCGAGAGTTTAGTCTTTTCTGAACAACGTCCACTAAGAAGTTCAGAAATACTTTAACGTTAAAGAGAGACATTGAGTGTTTCCATTCCGAAACGATGATTTTTTTGTATCACGAAGTTAGAGATTCAAAACGTGATATTTCCCAGTTACGAAAGCCTCTTGAGAAAGTCACTTCAACAAACTTGACGGGAGTTACTTCTATTCAAGAAAATTTAAGAAGCCATAGCCCATTAAGAATTTTAATCGTCCTTTTTTTAAACAAACAGTTTAAAGCATTCAACGCTAGTAATTCATTATCAGATTCTTTACGAATATGAGTAACAAACGTGTCTACCTCATCGTCGTTGAAAAATACACATAGGAGCGCATGAGCCCGAGCACCACGTTAGACTGTCTAATCAAATCTGCCTCATTCTGCGACTTTTCAGTGAGAACCACAACGGTGAAATGATTATGTGCATACAAGATATCCACCAAATTTTCATTTCAATGTCCGTTCTATAAGCAAAAATACTGATCGCACGATTTGTCTAGGGTGCTTCATAATGGACAGTTGAGCATTTATTTAGTAGGTTCAGGGAATCAACATTGCACGGGAAGCCAATTGTGGGCTACCATTTCTGTAGTGTAGATATAACCATAAACAATCAAAGAATAATCAATTCAAGATGGGGCAGCTGAGTTAAAAATATCCCTCCCTTTTCAAGTTAACGTAATTTGTTTTGGATAATCTCTAATTCCAGCTGCAAATTAAACAAATATCAATCCCATATGCTCAGTGTTAATTACAATTAGCGTCAAGGACTACAAATAAATTCAAGATCAAGAATATTAGTACAAAGAAGAAATTTAAAAGGTAACGTGTTTTCCAGCAGGCAACGCATAAATTTCGCAGCATTAGCAATCTAAGCACAACGTCGAACACTTCGAAGCAGCAGTTTTACATATTTCAGAATCACGCATTTGTCATGAGAAACCTTCACCGCCTACACCGTAAATGAAGTATTTAAAAAATTAAACCCATACGAGATGATCTTCAGCATACCGGCTGAGGACACTCACCGCAGCGCGCGTGTACGCATGTGCTATCTACAGAGGACGGACTACAGCACTCCTGCAGGTCAGTTTCCAGCGATATGACCTTACCGTAAGCACTTTGTGCCCTTCTCGAATAGCCCAATACTTTCCTAACAAAGTTATTGAGAAATTGTATGGTCCAGGATACTACTGCGCTATAATTCAAAACTGGGTACATCAATTATCTTCAATGTGCATATTTTCGGCATTAGTGAACAGGACGGAGTGATTCTGTGAGGACTGGACACGATAACATGTCATTGAAGTAAGTTCGACACACCCAGTTCGCACGCGACGCACCCTAAACCTGAAGCGCGGGCACTACCAAATATGGACGAACAAATAAATGGGCAGCACGGCCACACAATTGAAAAACTATGCCAAATCCGCGACGCTGGTGTGCGATCGCATCAAAACCGATGTTTGATGCCTGGAAAAGCCACCGAAATTATACTTTTTCCTCTAAACCTATTAAAAACGAAGAAGCAAAAAGGCGCTTCCACGTAACACTCGTTTTTTGAAGTCACAATGTTCAAGTCCTCAAAATTTTTGTCGAATACTTGATTTCGGCACGCCTTTTTTCACGAATTGAATCTTCGATCACGCAAATAAGAGAAAACGAAAAGAAGAACATTTAAGTTTCAGAAAAAGTGAAAAGGTAGGTTGGTGGTTTTGAAAGAATTCAGATTACCAAAAAAAACAAAACTTACTGCCAATTGCATCGGAGAGAAAATACATAAAACCAATTAAAAACTCAATTATTAAAGAACAAAGTTGGTAAACTTGAGCAATTTTGGGAGAATTTAGCTGTGGTTTCCTTACATTAAAGTGTGCTCATTTGCATTGCATTACCATGAAACTCATGAAGATCAATCTATTTTAAAAACGTACCATATTTTGTGCCTAAACATCGAATGTTACAAGAAATGAATATTTCTTGCTAGGATGCAGATGAACATCGCTTAAATGTTAGGGAAAACACAGCCTTGAATTTAAGCAAAAGCCAATTGAAGAGTTCTTCAAACTAATGCACTTGACATAAAAATTTACGAGAAATCAAAACTGTAAAACAGGACAAAAAAGAGCTGAAAAGAAAAGTTTAGAGCTACAGATATAAAACCCATTGAAATTAATGATCAAAATTGTTGATTGATTTAATCATTAGACACAAATCTAAAAAAAAAACATTGAATTAAATCATATATTCAGTAGGACATGTCTTTCAAAAATAATGAATTGAAATAACAAATTAACTGGCTAGAATTAGTATGTAATTTCACAAAGAGGTTGATTAGAGAATTAACGTTGAGCCATAGAGTGCAAAACGTCGCCACGTCTTGAGGCAGGTTATGAAAAGTACGTTGATTGCACAGGTCACGCTGCATGGATCGGTATTGTTATGTATTAATCAATTAGACACGTGAATACGGTCAGAATAGTAATTTCAATTCAATTACATTCAATAAAGGTACAGTTAAAAGATATTACAGATAAAATATTGTTTAAAAACTCATTGAAAGAAATATTAAATAACAGAGAGGAAACAGTAGAGGAAGACTAGAGGCTTAGAAGCTAATCAGAAATAGAAAGTAAGAATAAGAGAAGAATATTACGGCAGTTGAGCATTCCAAAAATCGTTTTTAATCTCGTACAATTGAGGTTTTTAGAGAGCGGAAGCCCGTTAGGAGGGAGCAAGGCCTCACCACCACAGAGCAAAGGCTCTTCGTCGGAGTAGTCGTTACAGTCGAACTGTCCGTCGCATACGGACCCTGAAGGCACGCACTGGACTCTGTTCTCGCACGTGAATTGGTCCGCACGACAGAGTACAGGGCCTGAGCACGCCGCCACGTACACACGTATACGGCGTTAGCACAGGGGTACATGTATAGCTCATACTTCTCATCGCTGTGCGACACATTATAAGAGTTCTCTGAGCTCACAGAGCAGTATGTGTGGTGCTCTAAACTCCACCAGAATTATTTTTTATTAAACAAAGATTTTAAGAACAGCTAGCACAAAAAGTCATCAAAATCTCTCACGCAATTTGGTATGTAAATCAGTTATGTATATTTTTGTTGGTACAAGCAAGACATATACAAACCTTTGAATCCTATCCCTTGTATTTTGTCAAAGAAGAGCTTTATGTGAACCTTTGCCGTTTCCTTAGGATTAAATCGATGGAAATAGCCATTCATAACCATTACATACTAGTACGACTTTCTAACACACCGATCAGGCAGCGATTGCAAATCTATTGTATTAAATTGGGTGAATTAAGGTGAACCAATGCATTGTACTTATTTACCTTTACCTAAGGCATATTAGATTAACTACAAATTTCCGAGTATAATCAAGGTTAACAACATAATAAAAAAATTTATTAGCTACTTCTACATCTTCATTTCTCGCTACAAACAAAACTAGGTAGTCATTAGTTTTAATGTTGTGTAAAATGAGAAATAGCTTCATAATGTGGCATCAACAAAGAAGTAGAAAATTTAATTTCATTACTTTTTCAGAGATGCACACTTGCAAAGCATACTTAAAGAATACACAGTATGTTAGCATCACAGCTACTGCAACAAAACGTACTATTTACACAAAATAAATGCAACAAATATGTGACCCATGACAGAAAAGGAAAATATCATAAAGCCACTCTAAATTCCCAACTACTGTGGAATAAATTATTCAAACTAAAGGCTTAATAAATGATTTTATGAACTTCCATACTACTTGACACCTAAAAGAATTATTTCATGAATAACTCCTAATTTTTTATAAACTTGAGAAGATATATAAAATTAACAAATTTTCATTGAAAATTTAGATGAATGAATGTCTGACATGATGCTCAACTGGAATTTAGTTAAGACTGTTGACTAAAACAACCATTAATGTTCCCACTATATGAACTGTTGATAGTTATCTAACATGACATTTTATTGTTGCTTCATTAAATTTCAAATGTTTAAGATAATATGTAATGTTGACTAGTAAAATGTTTGACTGTTGGATAATAAATATGTTTTGACTGAGGTAATGTTTAAGTGGCATAGAATTTGGCAACACTTTGTAGGACTAAAATCCAAACCAGAAGATAATGACTTTTAGCATGTTTCAAAGTTTGAATTTAATCCAGATTTTCCTATGGTATTTATGCTATTTTAAGATCATATAAGAAACCTAGATAAGGTGACATTGTCCATTTGCACTAATTGAAAACATTAACTACACAATACTAAAATATGTGCAAAATTAGAAAAATTTCCTTTAAACTTAATGAGAAATCTTAGCAAAACTGTAAAAATTTGGGACCCAATTACTAGCAATACATTGGTATGCACAAAATACTTAAGGTATCTAGAAAATTTAATGAAATATATATACTTAAAATTTTAAATCTTTTGACATCAGAATATTATCAGTTCTATTCATATAATTTACACTAGCTATGAGGCTAAAAACCTCAAGAAAATTAAAAAATTCATATTTTCATGTCTTAATATGTTTGTAGCTATTCATTAACCTTTCCATAACTGACAGTAATGTCCAACACCAGTCCACAATTTAGGCTGCATGTACTGCACAACTGCTATCAACATCTTACCCTTTGATAGCAGCCACAATTAGTTTAGAGTTTACATCTGATAGTGACTATCAATTATGCTCAAAGAAACAGTTTGGAAAGACAGTTTGTGAATAACCTATTCGTTTACATCACATTCAGACTCAACTCACACTAATCACTTGAGTGATAAGGCTAAACTCCAGCCTAAATAAACTACAATTTTTAAAACATCCAAGATAAAAGTGTACTAGTAGCAGATATAAGTAAACTGATACTACATCTTCAAATAAGAAATTATTTTTCAAATGAGCCAACTTGCATAGTCACAGATTCATGTAGAGGGTCACATACTCATTGAACACTGAGATTTTCCTATCTAATTTTAACATTGAAAATCAGAGGTAGCGCTTTTTTCACTTTCATTTTCGGTTTTTAATGCTGCAATTCAAAAATATAATCATTTGCTAATGTAGAAAAAATAAAATTATAGTGCAAATCCACAAATACTAGGATAAAAGTGTCAGAAAATTTTAAATGAAATGTGAAAAATCTCAATGATGAAAATTTGCCCAGCCTCTAACATGTACCTGAATAGGTAGATGCCACCAAGTTTCTCATCCCTGTTATCTCTATTATGATTTCGCTTTCTGTCCTTCTCAGATATTTAAATGACCAGAAAGTGTTACTCACCACAGTCCCTTTCATCTGTACCATCGTGACAGTCGACAATATTGTCGCATCTCTGGTCCGCAGGGATAGACTGGCCGCTAGCACAGTTAAATCGATCTGAAAATAATACAAAGGCATAATTAACTTCAATATAATTTTAGAGAACAATTTAAACTCTAGAGCCCAACCCGATTTGTATGGACCGAAATATATTTTGCGTTGCAATAAGCTTTACCGTTTCACTGGGTAAACAAATACCCTAGCGTCTGAACCAGGACGGTATGATATATTTTTGAGATGGTGTCTTTGTTCAGAGGAAATGTGAAAAACTATCACATTAATAGAAAAGTTTAGCTACAAATCAATAAACGTATTCAATTAAAAACATGTAATATTTAGATATAAGAAAAAAAGTCATTATACTTAGAAAAAAATAAAGAATACATACAACATTTAATGAACAATTAAATAAAATGATCATCATTGCATTAGTTTTGATATTCTAAGCATGCAACACAGAATTACATACTGTTTTATCTGGTTAGACGACTACTGCACAAGGTAGAACGATTTTCAAACGTAAGCTAATATGAAATCTAAATTTTGCCCATTTTCTTTTCTTCACTTAAAACGTTTGTACTTTATAATAAATGGAGGGAGGAAACTGGGTAAAATCTTTTTGAAACACACGAATCAAAAAACATGATATACTTTTGGGCAACCAGAGAGTGAATTAGACTTCAGATAGACAAAGCATGAAACTCTTGTAGAATATAATTATACTTACTACATTTATACTTGCACGAATGATTGTTAAACAAAATAAAAACACATAAATAAACCAAAAAAAGGAAATAGAACCTTCTATAGAAATACCGTGAAGTGAAGCATCACAAAAGTTAAAAGACATTAGTGTTAAGCTGCGATCTACGCGTTCTGAAGCCACTTTGGTATGCGACCTGCTTCGTGATTCAAATTTCAGGTTTGTGAATTTTTTCCAGTTCACCTAATCATGTATGCATAATTTTAAATACTTTTGTATGACAATTTTCATTGCTTCCAAATACATCTCTAGAACAGAATCGCAACATGCTTCCCTTGGGAATAGATCGATAAAACAATATTCTACTCAGACAACGTTTCGCGAGAATAACGTGTAAACAACAGAGTAATCGTCTCGCCTGAAGGTGGAAAGTAAGGTTGAGGATTTTATTTACACAATTGTTTACCAAAACTTATGTAAAATAAATCGAGTAATGATGTGCACGACATTCAATCAAGCAAAAATAAGTTATTAATAAAAAGTGCAGATTTAAAATGTCACATGAAAAGATGGCGCCACTCGTATGTGCATCCCAAATACAACTTCGTTAATGCCGGGGCTAGAACTTCTATAAAAATCAAGAGTGAATGAATCAAAATTAATGCAGAATGCAAAAACTTCAACTTTGTAAGGAAATGCAAATAAAGAACTAAAAATTAGTAGTTCAACACAATAGAGAAGATAAACAGCTTTAAAATATAATTCATAGCAGTCCTGCGAGAACAATCTTGATATATCAACAATCATTGATGTGCCGTAAATTCAAGTCCTCATTTTTATATAGATAGCCCTATAAGCCACGTAGCTTATTTGGGCCCACAAATGGTAATTTTCTCATTCCAGTTTCTTGTCATTTTTCATTTGACTGTAAAACTGAGTCGTGCGTAAATTACTTGTGGTAAATAACTATTTCAAACGTTTCAACTTTTAAATCAACCGTATAGGAGCTAAAGTTTGCTCGCTATGCAACAAAATCTAATTGTATTTACTGTTTTTAGCGTAAAAAAATTCATCCAATAACGTAAGTATACTTCGACTGTACCTGAAAGTGCTTTATTTCCAAGCAATTCTAAGACGTTCATGAATGTCAACATACAAAGTGATAAGCTTTTAAAATTAAAATGAAAGGGCAGAACATATTTAACTTGATCAGATGATAGTCTGCCAACTAATGAAGAGAGTAAAAATTTTTATTAAATTTTCCTGCACTTTAAAATGTGTTGCTGTCGTTAAAAAGTTATAAGTTGATTCGATAATAACGTCAACACGATAGTATTAGTATACAATATTTTTTGTGTGACATTACATGTGAAATGTATTTATTTAATAACGGAATTCTTTTAAACGCTATCTCGGTTTCGTATTTCGTATCTGATTACGTCTACCAAAACTGAACGCAAGACTAAAGACAATAAGAGCAGAGCTAGACATCGTGCAGAGAGCGTGCGAAAAACTGTCTACAAGAAACTGAGATGAATACTGCTAAAAATGCATAGAAAATGTCTAAAATACAAGCGAAATTCATGAAAAAGAGTATCATGTTGAAACGATGAAAGAAGACGATGCTAATTTCAACGAAAATGTAGGAAGACAAGAACTAGGTCCAATAAGATAGGAAATGTTTTCATCTAAGAAATAGAAGGAAAAGGGCGTACGGTCCACATGGCAGCCCCATTCATCAGAGGTGTCGAGGCATTCTGGGGCTCCATTACACCGCAGTGACCGGTGAATGCAATCGCCGGATCCACACAAAAAGTAGCCATCGTGTTTACATTGCGGCAACAGGCCTACAGAGGAAAGAGTGCAGGGGAATGCTCAGACGATCACGGGTCAACCAACCGGAATGCAGAATGATGCTTACAGAATGTCATTATCTTTATCCACGCGAATGCAGAATGATGCTCAGAAGATATAAGATCTACCAATGAAAATGCACAATAATGCGCGTACGTATACTGGTCTACAGTTGGAAACACAGAATGCTTAGAGAGTAACAGGTTTGCAAAGGGAGAGTGCAAACTGCTGATCGCTACGGTTGACGATCTTCCATATAAATAGTATAACGAGGAACGTTAGGAAGCAAAATTAGCAATGAAATCGAAGAAATGGTACATTACTTTCTGATGATAACAGGTAAGAATGATAAACTGGACTTCAATAGAGGTCGGGGTAGAACAGCAACAAGAAATATCTTTATGAGAAAAGTGTGGTCAGCATGGCGCGTACACAGAACGTTATGCAGGATGATGCACAGATGTCTTTCAAAAACTGAATGAGAGCATTAGAAGAACAATGCATTGAATGCGTTGTAAGTACAAATAATTCTTGATATGTTGAAAAAGAATTATGCTTATAGTATAAATTCTCTAATAAAGAGTCTTAACTTTTAAAACAACTCGCTAAAACGAGCTCCGAGTTAAACTGATTTTGTGAAGCCTCTAGAGCATCAAATTTAAAACGCATGGATTGGAGTGCTCGGTATGAAAAGCGTAGAAATTTGGCAGGAACTGCACTTCAGATTTGACAAAATCTTCTAGAGTGGAGTAACAACATAGAAGCCGCGAAAAAAATCGAATTTTAATAAATCAACGAATCGCAATTCGTCATTGTAGTGTGAAAAAAGTAAGCAGTACGAGCAATACGCTCTAGAGCAGGAAATTGACTTGGGGTCCTACTGAGGGAAAAGGATAAGGGACAAAGCGGGTGTATCAGTGAGATGAATGGCTGAAAATGCTCTGAGGACAGTAACATGAGAGAAATCTTAGTAATTGGCGAGACCGAAAAGGTATTTCTAAATCTAATTCACAATTCTACAAACTTGAAGAGCAAGGAATACGGAACCCTGACTTAATCATACATAGCCACTCAGTCTGAGGAGAGCTTCATCAAATGCAAAAGATAACAATAACGAAGGTTCAAGTGTTACCATGGTTCGTGCGAGTTCATACGACCCTCAATTAGAATATCGACTCCGCTACTCTAGCACACATGAGTACATTTCAGAAGAGACACAAGGTAAAAATCCACTTTTGGCCAACATTGCAGGTGAAGGATTGTCGTAGGAGCACTTGATGGTAGTCGATCGAATACATATTTGGCGCGATTGGTACTCAGATGCGTATGCAGGAGAAAAAATTATGGTTAAGAAGGTAATAAACCAAAATGAAATGTTGAAATTGTAGGCGTGATAGTCCCATTTGCATGCATACATCAGTTCACATTTCAAAATGAATATAATATTTTTAGTTCAAAAAATCAACTAAGATCCATAAAGACAATGCGTTAGGTGTGGAATCATGACTCAGAAGAGCAGAAAAGTTAATTTCATTGATACCGACAGCGAGTTAAACGATCAAACCTAGACAATCCTGAATGTTACAGAGCTGGTAAACGCACTTTATTCATAAAGTAATGAGTTAGAAAGGCCGTAAACGCTGGAAGCATCAGTAAACGCGTAAAACTTACCGTACGTACGCAAGGAGAGCAACGCCTCCCAAATGTGCGTACCAATTCAGTGCTTATTTCGCTTACGTGTCATTAGAGTATACACATCGGTCCTAAGAGGCCATGTCTCCTACCAGTTGAGGGACGTCGCTAGTTTCAGCCCACCAGTTCATCGCATTAGGTTGAATTTCAATGGTGATTTAATTGATTCTTGGAGTGAAAATTATTTAGTAGCAACAAGAGCCTTCTATGCACGAAATCGAGGTTGAGAGCCTTTGAGATATTACAGAGAAGTTCAACAGCGCAACAAAAAATGTATTTTTTAGTCATATAGACATGCTTTAGTCATGGAATATTGTCGCAATGAAACAATCTTTTACACCAAGTACTGCACAAAAATAGTTCTCAGTAGATATACGAGTAGTTTTTAGTTTTCGCTGTGTTAAAAAACAAAATATATGTTAGTGATCAGTAACCGCAGTCAATCTGTAGGCAAATTTAACACTAATGCCTAATGGTTAGATGGTTAGGAAGGTGCAAGTACACATTCGAATCCTCTGTGGAGGCAACAGGTCACCGGTGTTAGTAAGTTTGCTTCCGTTATGAGGTCACTGGAGCGAAAATTCTTAAAGTGTATCACTCAGAGGGGATCACACACCGCCGTCGTCGGTAAATCCTCCGGCACCAGTTGGAGGAAGAGTACGGGGAGTAGTAGGTGTAGGATAAGGAGTGTAAGGACGGGAGGTAGGAGTAGGGAAGGGAGGAAAGGGACGGAAGGTAGGAGTAGGAGTGGGGTACTCGGGATAAGGACGAGAGGTAGGAACAGGAGTAGGATAAGGAGAGTAGGGCCGAGATGAGGGAGTATAAGGGCGAGAGGTAGGGGTCGGATAGGGCGCAGGAGAAGATGGAGGAGGAGTAGTAACAGCGGTAGGAGTAGGAGCGGGGAAAACAGGGAAGGGATCGGTAGGACAGTCTTCCTCGTCGGAGCCATCGTCACAGTCGACCAGCTGGTCGCACACGCCGGAGCTCGCGATGCAGCGGCCGCTCCTCCGACACGTGAACTCAAAGAATGGAGCGCACGGTGCTGAGGAGTCAGGGTCAGGGCGAGACGCAAATCAGAGAACGAACACGTCCGCAGCTCAAAAAGCAAAAAACATAGCGTACAACACTGAAAGCAACGATAAACACAAATCAGAATAATTAGGAGCGAAGGTCTACTAAATGTCGCACGTGAATCAAATCCAGCACAACAGAAGAAACAAGCGTAAAATTCACAAGGCACTATGTAAATGAAAAAACTAGGACAATGATGAGCTATTTTGAAGAAATGATTTTAGTGTTTTTTTCCAATTGATTTGAGACTATGAAAGGAAATCCAGGAGTTCGGCTTGAAGACAATTTGTACTGCCGATGGAACAAAGAGAAAACAGCGGAATATCGCGACTATCGACTCGAGCGTTTCCCTTCAGGACGATTGTGTAAGGTTGCTCAAGATATTCATTGTATAACTTCGTCTTTGTTTACAATGAAAAGTAAATTTCCCATTTTTATTACTACAAGTAAGCTATCAAACTGATTGAGACCCAACAGAGTCTTCTCCTCTGCCGGTCCTCTCACTGTGAGGCTCATGGCATTCGTACGGAGGCCCACAAGGCAGGCGGGAGCACGCAACATGAACTGAACAAACTTGTCCTTTTACTGAACTGAATTAAACAGAACTGGCGTGTGAAATCTAGAATGAGAGAGTTCAAACTCCACAACCAAATTAGTTTGTTTAATTCGTTGACAGGTGCGAATTAATCATTCCTGAGATTACTTCACAGGAAAACTGAAATCACTGCGACTGGTATTGGCTCCAAGCACAAACTGAAGCAGACCCGTATTACTTAGGTCGAACTGTAAAATAGAGTTAAGTGACTCTTGTGGATAAAACACATGAAATTTTCGGGCGTAACAAAGAGTGAATAATTATCTTCGCTTTGGAATAATACTTAGGCTCACTTGTACAGCCCCGCAATATTTAAAACTAGGAGTGTAATCGGACGGTGGAATAATACTCCTTTCTATTAATCAAAAACCGGGAAAATATTCCATGATTCCACCGAACTATGGAAAAAGCCTACGAACGAACTTGTCAAGCTCGATTAGAGTATTTTCTCAAGCTTACATCTATAGTATAGTTCCCATGCTCCGAATTACCAGTCGCAGATATTCAACAGCGCTAATTTTTAGGGAAAGTCTACGCAAGCGCACGATGGAGCACACAATGGACATGAGACGTACGGGGAGGTGCGGCGGAGGTAGTGACCAGAGCAGAGGAGTGGCAGCCCTGCTCGTCTGACTGGTCGAAGCAGTCGGGCTGTCCGTCACAGCGGACCCGCTGTGACACACACTGACCGTCGTCACAGCTGAACTCCTCAGCTGAACAAGCTGCGTACGCTGCGAGGGTGCGTGAGGGTGAGTAAATGAGGGATGTAGGGATGAAACAGCCAATAGTGAGGTTCATGACTACTTGAGCAGGGAAGAAGAGGTGCAATCGGTGAATACAACTATTGATGAATGCTGAGTAATTTGTGCATACAATGAAATAGTGATATTAAATACGCCAATTAATGATGAAATGATGTTCTACCTGAATTGAATAACCAAATAAACTAAATAGATGAGCATGATGAGCATGGGACAAAATCAAAAAGCGTGATGATTTGGAGTCAGATAAAAGTATAACAAAAGCAACATCGACCTTATGAAGCGTGAGAATGAGCCCTTGAAATCAGGGATTATAATTTCAATTAAGTAACATTCAGCAGGACATTAAGCGTGATAGTCTCGTCAAACAAAAATTGGAACAATCATATCCCCCTCTCTCCTCTCAGTTGTTTTAGAAACAGTTGATAACATTTCCTTGAACAACTGAATAAGATGCACCCACATTGTGAGTTACAGTTCTTACTTCCCGATAATTGCATAGCGACAAAAAATACTAAAAAAGCCTCCAGCACAGAAAATGTAACAATGACGGAAATATTTTATTGTATTAAAAGCTGTTAAACAGATGCCCAAGAAGTGAGCAGTGAACAACAGACACGCTTCTAGAACGGAGAGCCGCTCTGATGTGTACATAGCGGCAACACGTACAATGGTCAATGTGTACAGCCCATCTAGAATCTAGGTCAAAATAACCAAAAATTAATGCGACCATAGAATTTGTAAATGGAGTCCAATCAGAAATGCCTCACCGTTTCTAGAAGCGTAACGATTACGTAGACAGTACTCACGTTATGACCGTGGACATATTCATCAATAAATACTCTGAAAGAAGTTTCTTCCGCAAATTTTTGAGTATCCTTTAAAATAAGGGTTCACCCAGAAAACAACGTAGGAATTTAGCAGGAATGAAAAACAGACTGTGGAACTCTAAGAAAATGACCCGCTTTCCGAACTCGAAAAAACATAATTTAACAACATGAATTTTGAAAAATCAAGCTCGAAATATTTCAATAGAAAAATAAAAGTTTAAAGTAACTGAAGATAGAATTGAAATACCCAATAACGAGTAATTACAGTACAAAACATTCAATTTTTTTGACATTGAATCCCATGGTTTTTATAAATTTTAATCAATGTCGTTAATAGACATAGACAGTCATAGCAAATCGAATTCAATCACTAAAACGTGACACATGACCTTGTAAGGTAAAACCCCTGAACGAAAATGGTCAAAGAGTGTCTGGAAAAATCAAAGCCCAGATTCAAAGAAAGTGTGATATAACTGCCACAAAAACTTGAGGAAAATAAAAATGCCAAGGCAAAAAAAAAGCAAACACAAAGTAATGGTACGAACATGGGCAGTCAATTTCGTCGGAGTTGTCTGAACAGTCTGGCCGGCCGTCGCAGCGGTAGTACTCAGGGATGCATGGGCCGTTGCTGCAGCGATACTCCGAGGCGTCACACGGCGCCGGCTGTAGTGGATCTGAATGGCACAACAACTCTCTGTACTGGGACCTTTGGAGTTTACTGGATATACTCTACTGGATTTTATGAAAGATGGTAAAGCTGTAAGGAAAATTCATGAGTGGTGAGTTCACGGTACACTCAACTCATAGTTTGTCGAAAAATACATGAAGGACCGTAGAATTTTTATGAGAATACTCCTGAGAGAAATGTTGAGGGTAAGTACATGTTTCGAACTACACACAAGGCCCAATGACAGTTTAAATAAAAAATGAATTCCCTGTCCACGAGCTATGCAGCACAATTACAGCCGCCTGCACACCAGAATGCGGGGCTGGGGCGGCCTGCAGCTCGCGCTGTAAGAGAACACAGCAAAATAACAGCACAAGAAACACATTTTAGCAACATGCTTCCCCAACTGCAGGTTGAGTGCTCAAAGCCAGCGTGTCAGAACATCAGCTTTAATGAGATGCTCTTTCAACGCCACCTGATGTCTGGGAGCTAGATGGCAAACACGGGTTGCCTCTTAAATTAGAGGATTGCGCAATTAAAACTACCGTAAATACGAATCCTGCAACGTTGTGCCCACGTACATTTTATGTAAGAAACTAGAATTAATACCAGCAATGCCGAGGTGACAGCAGCTCTGAGGAGTTAAATTACAAAAACGTTTTGTACTCTTGTTATCAAATTTGGACTATGTTTACTCTCACTGAGAACAGTTTTCATTGTTCTTTCAACCAGCCCTGCACACAGTTGCAAACGAATTCGTCTTGTGATGTAAACTAATGATGAAAAGATGGAAAATGAATGGGTAATAATACCTACATAGAAAGTGGATCATTTAATGAGCTAATAAAACGTGCGCACAGTCTGAACTGAAAACTGGAGATGCCGCCTCACAATACACTGACTGATCAATTGCAGCCGTAAATGAGCATATGTAAATAAGTGAGAGAGTGCCTATGTCGTAAAAACATACTCAGGTTCTCAGGTTGCTGTCCAAGCACCCTCGTACTTGCTGTTTTTGTGAGCAAAACAAGCACTGTGCAAAACAGCAGGATACACTCAGGAACGTTTCTCTCTACAGTGGGATCAGCTGAAGCAAAAAAAATAAGAATGGGAGCAAGCATGATCAGAAGCACGGCATTCAAAGGAGTCATTAGTAAGGAATGGCCATCCAACCCAAGAAAGCCCAGAAGTTCAGTAAAATGAATATACTACGAAGTTGTGTATGCAGTGAATAGACTTGCAGTACGCACCAGTAGCAAGGGTAGCAACACACCCACACCTTTCAGATTGCTAACGAGCGCTGCCCGTTTGTAAATGAAGAGATTCTGCTAGCTGTCGTTGCTGACACATGCAAAAAAATGACCTCAAATTTCCTCACGGAGTAAATGCGAGAAAGTGCAGCGGTCACAAAAAATCACAAAAGCGATGATCCACATGTCTTTCAAAACGAGATGAAACCTCTTGAACCTCACCCACATTTCAGAAGGCGACGAGAGCCGCATATGAGCCCCTGTAGGCTGGTTTGTTTTCGCTAAATGAACACAATCCAATTAAAAAGGATAAATTTAACTAATTAAGCATAAGTTCACTCAACCAACAGAGTAAAGAGACTCCTGGAACGAAGATAAAGGCGTTACAGTGTACCGTAGGCAGCTCAGATTCTATTGTTTCAACGAAGCATTATCTTTGAATTCAAATTTTAATACCAAAATCATCTAAAGGAATACTCCACCCACTTATTTATCGAATTCGATATAAATACTGTTTTACATGTTTTTATTTATTTTAAAATTGAAGATTATATCTGTATAAGAGAGAGATACCCCCTTCCTCTGCGCCATTCATTCGTAGGGATATTATTACTCACTAAAATTTTTCTCATTTTATTACTTTAATCACTCATCCAAGCAACAGCTGCCTGTCTGTAATACCGATACTTACCTCAGTTATTGTTAGTTACTCAGTTGTCTCTGCTCACCAGAAGTATAGTTACCTATTACTTATCGTCACCATCTGTTCTGATGACCCATCTGAGTCACAGTCACCATTTGTTATCTGACTTCTAATAACCTCTGTAAGTCTTCGTCGCCTTCCTCAGTGATGATCAAATATTGAAATCCTCATTGATGCTTTAACGTGAAAGTTCTTTTGTTCTAAGAATTAATCATCGTTTTCATAGGATACTAAAGTTTTCATTCGATGCTTATAGAAGAAAACTCATCAAAGACAAAGGTTAAGACGTTTAACCACCGTAGCAGAACATAGAGCCATAATTTGATAGTTTCAATGAGTATAAAAGAAGACAAAGGCGAGAAAGTTAAATCATCGAGCATGATATAAGTAATTTCAGGATTAGAGGAAATCTGTAATGTGCGCAAGTCCTCCTCAAGACAACGAATTATCTGGAGAAAAAAGCAAGAGAAAACTTACCTTACCACAAAGCAGACCGCTATAACAAGGAAGCTTGACTGTACGGTGGGGGTAACCAGGGCTCTATATGGAAAACAAGAAAGCCCCTAAGGAATGACAACAACGACTGACACTATCAGTACACCCACCCTCAGAAGAGCTCCGGATCTTATTACACGCCTCAGCTCAAAGATATCAGGGAACCTAACACGCCAATCCGAGCTTGCAGTTCTCATCCAAACTTTCACATACATTAGTACACGAAGAAGTATGCGATACAACTGTTACATTGTCAGAGGCATACCAAACAGTTCCCTGTGGTGACCAAACTCTGAGTGGACGAGACAAATCACATATGAGACACACTGGACCAAGTACTACACTGCACCACGTACCACACAGGACCATGCACCACACTGGACCACGTACCACACAGGACCTTGCACCACACTGGACCACGTACTACACCGGACCTTGCACCACAATGGACCTTGCACCACACTGGACCACGTACTACAACGGACCTTGCACCACACTGGACCTTGCACCACACTGGACCTTGCACCACACTGGACCACGTACTACACAGGACCTTGCACCACGCTAGATCACGTCTAAATCACGTACCACAATATGCCTCATCTGAACGGTCGAAACAGTCGGGGCGACCGTCGCATACGACTCGTCTGGACACGCAGTCTCCGTTGTTGCACTGGTACTCGTACTCGTTGCAGTACGAGTCGAGGCCTGGTACGAGCAAAGCCAGCAACACACACAGCATGAATGCCCATGCGGAAAGAATCAGAACCACAGAAGCTATATAACTTAACTAGAAATAGGCCGCAGATTAAATAGAGAACAATACTGTGATAAATAATGCATGGTTTGAATACAAATCTACTGGGAATGAGGGAGAAGCCAAAATGCAGATATCAAAAGCGTACATGAAAGGACTTGGAATAGGGACGTAAATTTATGATAAGCACAATTTAATCATTGTATAGGATCAATAACAGAGGGGGAACAGTACGACTACAATCGTAAGAACAAAAAAGCAGCAACAAGCTTAAAACCCTGCCACAAATAACTACATTTTAGCAGTAGATTTTTACACATACAGCGCTCGCGGTGACTCACTCCCTACGAATGAACTCATACAAATTCTGAGAAATTAAAACACAGAAACTAAATAATTTTAATTTTCAAACTGTGAGTTCTACTATTAATAAAAATATTGAAGGACTCTTGATATTCGGCTTAACTACATACGTGTGTTGCACGACAGACGTCATGCGTCAAAACGTACGATGTAACCGACAATCTTTATTTTGAAAGATTTTAACTTTATTGAGTTCATAGTTCACGAACTTAAGAATAAAATCCCAAACAGAGACGTGAAAGTAAGAATAATTTACTTAACATAGCGTAGTGCACTAAAATAACTGCAATTCAGAAAAGTAGCAAGTAAATATAATAAGTGAATCGTGATATATAACTCAAACTCTTAATCGAGTACTTAGTAGTCTCTTAGTAGATATGAAAGTAATGAACTGAAAACATTAGAGCAATGAGTAATGAAACTACTTATTAAACCAAGGCAAATAAGTAAGTGCAAACCAAAATAAATATGCAGGAAAAATATCAGAAATTTATAAACTCGAAACCCATTCAGTAGAAATATGATGAAAGTAGATTTCAAGCATGGCAAATTTACTAGGTAGTCACGAGCAGGAAAAAATTTAAATGAAAGAAACTTTCAAACACACGAACGGCATAGATTAGCAGTCATGAGCAGCTAGATATAATTAGCAGAATTAATAAGGAGAGGCTTAAGTAGCGCGTGGGCGGCTGGGGCAGGCGAACACTGCCTACTGCTGCTGTGTGCCATCGGAGGGCTGGTGCCATGAGCGGTGTGACAGGCTCAAGCATCAATTCTTTTTCAAGCGTACCAAGTGTACCGAAAAATAGTAATTAAAAAGTATTGATTAGAAAATTAACAATTGGCATGGGAAAAATAAAGATTTTCATTTTGAGATCATTTGTAGATATAACTATTAATATTGAGCCGTATTTAATATCTCAACTTGACACAAACAGCATCCCTGAACATGACTGAAGTTAACAATACGATGATGCATCAAAATCTCTGTCAACGGAAAAGATTTTTAACTGATATCTGATTATAACGGTCAGTTTTTCTAATTTCTGGAAAAACAGCACACTAAATAACACTATAGCTCTTATTTCATTTGCATTTACGATACTTCGCTTTCGACTGTCGACCACGTCAGAAGTAAATTGCTCCAATGCTTGACAACACCCACCGTCCAGGGACCAATTTAATACATTACTATTGGATATGAAAGCGAAAAATTGAGCACGCATTTTTTTTTCGAAGAGTTTTGAGCAGGTGGCATGTTCATTGAGCAAGGCAAATTCAGACATAATATTTTTGAAATCATGCTCAGTTTATTCATTTGTAAGCTCCATTTGGCAACACGGTCACATTTATTAAAGAAAAAATTCATCTCATTTCTTTGCCTTAATGTGCGAAAGGGAATTATTTTTTGTCCATTGAGCGAGCTCTTGAAACAACCAACGCAAATTTTATGTGAGCCATGACCTGGATTTTTGTTGTGCCTTTGACACATCTGGATGACTCATCAGCCTTTTGATACCTTCGTGCAGGTAACGGTATGTAAAGATTAATTTGATTATCGACATCCATTAAGCACTAGATTTAATTCGAAAGGACGGAAGCAACAAGTTCGTCAACGAGAGCATAATTGGCTTCACTAATACTGAAGGTTATATTTTGACCCAAGATTTAATCACAAATTTCTATTTACACATCAACACGCAGAAAGAGGACGCGTGCAGCAAGAAAGAGAAACATGTAGGATGGGATTGAGAAAGAAAGGTTATAGCAACCAACCACAAAGCAGTTCGTCTGAGGCGTCAAGACAGTCGTATCTGCCGTCGCAGCGCCGAGAGACAGCAAGGCATTCTCCCGTGTCACAACGAAACTCGTCTGAAGTGCAGTTCACTACAGGGCAGCTGAGTTCATCGAAGCCGTCTACGCATTCGAACACTCCGTTGCATCGAACGCTAGCAGGCAAACATTCGCCATTTGCACACTGAAACTGGTCGGATCCGCAGTATCCGGATCCTCTACTATCCGGAGAAAGCGCGGTGGTGGGTAAGCCTGCAAGATACGCTCAAACTTATCTTGCCATGTGGGAGACACACTTCTAAGTTAGTTTCGCTCTCACTCACACATTGTTTTCAAGTTCGTATCTAATACGTTGGAATCATACATCTTACGAAACTTTGGGACTTCGCGTAATGGAACTTAGCGTACGAACAAAGAAGATAGTTTCCATTCAGTAATGCATGCAAATCCACGTTGACAATAAGCAAATCAGAACTAAATACTTGCTTGGATGCATACTAGATAACTGTGTTGCGATTATCACAATTTATTCTTTCGGGGAGAGAAGCAACTATATTTCCAGGTAAATTACTTTTATCAAATTTGATTGTTTTCATGATGTATAAGGTACCCTAAAGGCGCTGTTGTGTAAACTGTAAATTTTGAGCTGAACAATTCAATGTCACAATCACTTTGCAAACATTCCGTCCCTGCTACAGCAATAAAATTTAATGAATAACTCGTTGCTCTTTGGGAAGTGAATAAAGAAGCTTATTAGGTTATCCGGATAACTTTTGATAATTTACTTTTGATACACTGAAAACCCAAAACATTTTCGACAATAGAAGATGAAACGATCGTCATCAAAATATATCATCAGCAATTGTTGCTGGAACTTCTGAGCCAAACTTAACCAAAACACGGTGTTCAGAACACAAAAACGAGGCAAATTCGTCTCCATTACGTTACCCGCGCAACCAAACATGAAAACACGCGACACTCAGCAATGTAGTAATTTCAAGTGAAGTTAGATGACTACTACAAAGCCAGGTTGTCATCAGAAGCAAATGAAGTAGGGAAGCAAACAGTGTACTAAAAAACGCCTGATCAACACGACGTCATTTAGAACTAAAACAAATTATTATTTCGAACTACTTTAGGTCCTGAAGTTGGAGATAATTTCATGCTGTCTTTTAAGAATAGAAAAAATATACAACGCCTGAGGATTGATAAAATTTCGATTGGGCTTATGTGGGGAAATTTAGGCCGTTAGGTATTATTTAAATCGAAATAATTGAGGTAGCAAAATAAGAAATAATGAACCTCATAGTGAAATAATCTCCATTTTAAACTAACAAAACAGACACACACATCCTATACATATATATAGTAGACATCCCAAAAATATCATTGAGCCAAAAAAAAAGCATATTGTTTTGAATTTGGCTGCTTTCTTTTCGAGCAATGTACGACCATGAAGCAGGACAGGGTGTGAAACAAATAATTTACAAAAAATGAAAGCTATGTTATCACACAATGAGTAGTAAAATGTGAACAAAAATATTAAGCCAAACGAAACTATACTGAAAATTATTTTTTAACAATTTTTTATTCAATGAATCTTAAAATGAATGAAATTGTTAGCAAAGGTATAAACAATAATTAAAAAAAACTAAAAATCCGCAGTGTACGAATAAGTTTAGCAGCTGTCAATTTAAATTGTATTTAATATCCGCATGTGGAGTTAATTCTTAGTAAAACAAAATATTAGTAAGCGAAACGAGACAAAATTCAAAATTATTCACCGAGGTTAGAAAGAACAAAAATTTCCCGCAAGTTGAGCACTAAATTAGCCAAGTTGAGTGGATGAACATAGCACTTTGTTCAAGATAATGGTAAGGGAAACTTAAGACTCAAGTAGCGCACATGTTTCTATAGATTGCCGAGTCAAACTTAGGGGCCGTAAAATGAAATTCCTTCGCTTATATTGACGCTCATTGATCCAAGCGAGCTCTAGCAACAAACGCTTTGGGGCACCTGGCCGGTGGTCTCGTTGCTGCCTGTCTGGGGCCTCCCTACGACCAGCCGCCATCTCTTCCCAGATTGGAATTGATGGTAACGTAAGAAAAACAATTCTTTATTTCACGTCACTGGCAAGAAATGGAAAATCAGCAAATAAAGAACATTTCTTCTCTTCACAGCATTCACTGTATCATTACAGTATTATTTATTTAGACGTAAAGATAAGCATGTCACGCAACACTAACACAAACGCGAAGTTAAAAAATAAAACCGTTGAGAGTAGATTCCGCGAAAGAAGTGACTCAAGAGAAAAGTACCAAAAAACGGAAGGGAAATTTTTAAATGAAGACTTCTAAAAACTATTTTCCCGTGAACAGAGGTAGAGTGTAATTAATTGCAACGGAGATGAGAGGGAGGACCCCACGAACTACTTTCCTTTCATTGTTTGGGTAGAAGAAAATGATAGGCCGCAGCGGGGCTAGAGCTACGACGTCATGACTCCAGTCAGTAATACGTACTAGCATCATAAACACTGCACAGCGCTAGGGCAACACTGCACGTTCATCGTGGGGTGAGTAGTATTAGAACATATTGACAGGAAACCGTTAACAAAAATGATAGAAGGTATTTATATTAAGTTATATCCCAAGTAAAATGCACCGTTGCTATGATCAAACATTTATTAGTACATATACTAAAGCGCAAAATTGTATTATGTAGTTATAATTTGATAAGAATTCATGCGAAGTACTGTTAAAATCGAATTTTTTTCTAAAACGAGAAGAGAAAAAGTTGTACGAGTAGAATTCCTCGTCCCAAACGCTACTGTAGAACGCAAGTAGTATAATTTGGGGATTATTTCTTCTATTATCATTTGAACGTTCTAATGTTTGGGTACCGTGTTAGGAAAATACAAGTCTACAAGCACGCGATGCTATTTGAATGATCTACGATAGAGTGTTAGAATAATATAACTCTACACAAAAGGATAATGAATTCGACGCCCTGTAATTTGAATTCAAGAGTTAGTAAAGCAGCGCACTACGAAAAAACAGCGTTAATAAATCTAACCGTGATGTAAAAAGAGTATAAATTTCTATATAGGCTGATAATTTGCCCGCCATTCAAACCAAGTGCAACTAACACTTGTTAATGCATTAATGGTTGTGATCATCACGAATGAAACAGCCAGGTACAGATAGTGTGAGTTCTTGTCATGCTGTCAGTAAAAACAAAAGAGAGCACGGCACCTGGCTGATCGATCTCGCCTAAGCTATCGCAGAACTGTTCGTCTTCTCCACTTTCGCAGTCGTCGTAACCGTTGCAGACTTCCGATCGGAAAATGCATTCCCCGCTGGAGCAGCGGTACTGGCTGTCACCTCCAGGACACGGTTGCGAAGATTCTGCGCCCATATCCAACGTTTAGTAAATAGTGCAGCGCGCGCTCATTATCATGATATTTCTCTCGATTTGTAAATGCCAATTTTGCCCCAGCTACCGTATTTCCACGAAAATGTAAAAAATAAAATGCTCCAGAATTTTTTTTTTTTAAATAATAGTTGTTATCTCAGCTGTGATTTAGAGCAACATGATGTACCTAAAAACATGAAATTTTGCTGCCAAAATTATCTTAACTATAGTTGGTATTTCTTTTCGCATCAGAAGTACTCGGGTGAAGTTTAGAAACAGAGTCGGGCAATATAGAAAATTACAAAAGTTTAAGATGAAGTAAGGTAACTGTGCAAGAAGTAATTCCACTAAGTGAGGTGATTGTGCAAGAAGTAATTCCACTAAGAAAGGTAACTGTGCAAGAAGTAATTCCACTAAGTCAGATAACTGTGCAATAAATCATTGGCGTACAGGGGAGATATGTACAATTATCGAATATGGTTAGTATCTACTCTACAAATGTTCTGAAACAGAAACGTTTGATCCACCACATCACAAAGCTACTTATAATAAACTCGAGATAAACAAGACCATCAGAAAATTGCAGCAAAAACTACCCTGTTTTTTGTTTGTTCATCTAACAGTTTGTTAATTTTCCTGCGTAGTAATAGAGTCGAACAATGATATTCCTAACAAAAACTAATACTATTCTAAAGTTGGCTGCAATGAAATTCTCGCAGTTATCACAGTGTGTAAAATATAATTACCGATAACTTTTGAAAAATGCTTTCGTACATATAAACGAATTTGAAAGGTATAAGCTAAAACGCTTTAACAACGCATTGGAGTTGGTAAGAAAGGTATGTTTTCCAAGAGTGAATAATCGAGTATGTTGATACATTTGACAGCTCAGCGGGAGTCAAAACTACGTAGCTAACAATTTGAATCGGATGCATACGATTGAAGGAGAGAAAAATGAAGAAATAACTGTAGATTCACGGGTGATTTCAATACTGAACCAAAAGACTCAAACTCGGAGCATCACGGACCGCACCTGGAAATAAATTTCACGCCGATACTGAATGGCAGTAACGAACTGGCTTACAACTCGGTGTTCTTGGCTCGCAATGATCTGTCGCCTCAAATACGAGTGAGTAACATACTAATTAAGCTAATTGGTCATGAGTACTCATTCACATTTTGTTTAATGTAGAATGATTTAACCATACTTTGAAGCCAATTTAAATATTTTTCAGGTATTATTCCATTTAAATAATTGAGAGTTGCAAGTTTCAATATTAACACTTAAAAACGTCAATTCATGTTGTTAAACTCGTCGTACGATACCCAAATTTTATGAGCATTCTTATAAACATGTTTTTAAACTGCTGGATATGGTTCACCGGACGAAATAAATAATCAAATGCTCCACTAATTAGAACTTCCTGTATATCATTTTCCTACTGTACGACAATGTTGAAAATTTTATTAGAGGAAATTAAATTCTTCTAATTAAGATAAAATAGAGCATGGTCTGCAGCATGGACGCACCTGGACACCCTCTTTCGTCAGATCCATCAGGGCAATCATTGAACCCATTGCACCTCTGCGTGAGATAGACACACTCTCCAGTCTGGCATTCCCACTCTACACTGTTGCACAGGCTTGTGGCGGCTACATCGGTGCACAGCACCAACACGGAGCACAGGCGTAAGAACAGAGCGGAACAGACGCCATAACGTAAGTAAACATTACAGGCAAATATCAATACAAATGAACAGGAAGAAAGTAATCAATAACAGCTGGACGAACAGAATCACTGGTTAACATACATGACACTGACTGGACATTCTATTATACTCCACAAATTCCACGGATGAGCGAAAGACTTCACAAATATAAAGCTAACAGAATAGTTATACAGATGAATAAGAAGTGTAATGACGTAAATGAATCAATAAACAAAAGAAGAAACCAATTTTCTAAGAGGACACCGAGATGTAATTCTGTCTATGGTTAGTTAGGTGCCTGCAAAACTGCCGAGACGATTTTGACCTGATAGAGAGCCGCGACAACTCTTTATGTTCTGTTTAAGAAATCGTGCAAAAGTAGAGGCACAGGCGCCATTAAATCTACAAAACAGAAATAATTAATACGAGCACATGCGAGTGATGCTCTCTAGAAACAGCGCTAATGCAGCCGCTTGCCACGTTAAGAGCTGCAGGCCCGAGCTGACGCGGTATAAGTGCAGAGTGACGGAAATACGCTAGTTACGCTCAGAACTTCTCTGCTAATTCATTTTTCTTTCTCATCACACGATAATGTAAGTGACCGAAGCAATTGAAAAAGTGTCACACGCGCAAGCATTTGATGTCTTAGTGTTACTTCTGAAATACTTTATACCAAGATACAACTTCGCTCGATATGAAGAGTGAATAATGCTTGTAAAACCAGCGTCTTTGCTTCAGGCTGCTGTCTTTCTCAGATACCCAGCGGTATGGCAACAAACAGGGCATTCCAGAAATAAATGAAGCATTGTTTCACAACAGTTCTTTGGAACACATGAACCTGATAAGTAGTAGAAGTAAACGTGGGATGAAAATCAGAAGAATACACTTCACAATTTACAAAATCCTTCATGAAAAAATTTGAAAAGAAATTTAAAAGTAGGTACTACGAAGTTTGTTAATTTTTTTGCTGATTTGATCTACTTAAAGAAGTACACAAAATATTAGGCTAAATTCTCAACATTAAAAGACAGGCAAAGCTCACGAAACTATTACTACAATACGGATATGTACACGTCAGAGACAAAATTACATGGACATGCAGTGAGTTATTATAAATGCAAATTTCTGATACAGAACTGTGCAGAATTCCATGGTTTCAGGAATGAAATTGAATGGAAAATATAAACAAAACAAAGAAACACAAACTTATGCGAATATACTCAAAAAAATGTATTTTTAACATCAAAAGCAAAAAACTACCAACCGAAGAGTGGTGACTTGGGCACGTTTACCCAAAACAAGGCAGCTGTTAGACGATGAATAAAGCATTGGCATATTTCTATACTCATGAATGAAACTACAAAATGAGAAAAATATGTGTGCAAGCTTACATTTTTACCAAAAAATATCAAGCACGCGCAGGTACTCCACCACTACTTCATCGATTCGATTATTTGTGCATTTGAGGGAAAATTTGCAAGTTTGCAGAATTGGCGAGCATTATATATATATTCCGAAAAATAAAATTTACTGCTCTCTATGAATGTTGTTATGAAGAAACTACTAACCGCGAGTAATGTTGAGTGAGTTTAACAAGAGGCGCCTTTTTAGCCCTTTCACTGGGTAATTTTTCAGCAATAAGCAAAGTACAGATACGGCCTCCATAGCTTGACGTACTTGTTCTTTGCAAGTCGTCGAGATATTTCTAGCATTGCTGAAATTTTGACTTAAGCGAGAGCCAGCTTCATAAAACAGTAAGCAAATGAGTAACTATCAAATATCTGAAAAGGTCACTGATTTATCACCGCTAAGTTTATGAGTCGCTCTTACGTACAACAGTAAGCAATGCTCTAAACTTATCCTTTTATTCCATTGAAGTTTTCAATTACTGCTTTGAATAAAAAACAACGTCTACACCTTGATTAAAAACCGCGCTTATGATCGACTCCACTAAAAAATTGACGCATGTACCGTGCAAGTGAGAGAATGATGGTGTTGAAGCAGCACCACTCACCACAGTCTTGCTCGTCGGACCCGTCGCTGCAGTCGGACACGCCGTCGCAGCGTTGCGACTCCGACACGCACTGCTGATTGCCACACTCGAACTGCCCGCTCGCACCACAACCTGCTCACGTCACGCACGCAGGCGCACTCGTCAGATACAATCAAGTTTATGATTAAACAGAAACACACACTGAATATTTTTCAAATGCTGCTACAAGAAACCTCGGCAGCGAAAACAAGACGTATTTTGGGGCATGAAATAAGTGAACATAATTTTTAAAGATATGAGAGTGGAATTGAACTATTAAACTCCAACGGTAAGTAAGTATGTTCAGAGTTAAACAGACTGGAAAATAAAATTTTGTTTTCAAAAAGTTAATTCAGTACATGTGATGGAAAGTAAATCAGTATTTTAGTGAAACTGATCAAAGATGGAAAAAATCATTGCAAAATAAGGATGAGAAATGAAAAAAATCTCAAAATTTCAAGAACAGGAGTAGCCGAGAAGGTGATGGCAATAAAATGGGAATAAAATCTATAAGAAAATATTAAGGAAAGATTTTTAAGTTGAGGTAAAATTTTCAATAAACTACAATGCCGATAAAAATCAGAACTTTCGAAATAAATCAGTGAGAGAATTTACTCCCTTGAATACAATTTACAATCAAAAAAAAGTTTTAGCACAAATTCAGTCAATGATGCTAACAACATAGCGGTCGTATGGATGCAGTAAAAAGGCTATGATGTGTGTAGAAGACAGTTTCAAAGTTCCCAATAGAAGCAACAGAAAGTTTTTGGCACTCAATAGTAATGAAAGTAGAGATTCAAAAAAAGGAAAAAATAAATATATTCAAAAAGGGTGACCCAAAAAAGTTCAAGCATAATAAAAATTTATCTATTTATTCCACACATATCCAATCGATATTAGATAAAATATACCTTACTTCTTTATATCAAACATTTATTGTAGGCAATTCACGAAATGGCCACCAATGAATTCTAGAAGATAACTCAGAAAGTTCTGGGCCCCAGAGGGATACGATATATCATATCGTATTGCCAATAATAGCCTGTTGTTGGTTTAATCGCTTGAGCTGATAAGATTCTTCAACAAAAACATACGCGGCCAGCAGCAAATCCACGATAAGGTTTAACTAAAAAAAGCAAAGCCAGAACATGAACACGGGTGGAAACGGATCCTCTTGGCTCAGATGTACTTCGATCCGAAAAAGATGAATGGGAAAGAAATATTGAAGGCTTGCAATGAACCAAAACAATAAATTATATGTCGATTTTACATATACCAGTACAGGGAGGACGGGAAATTCAAAACTTTAAGCAAGAACATTTACAGTTGGACTTCAAAGCTAAACGGCACTCAAGCGTTTAATTCAAAACAAATGCATGTGTTACACAATAAAGTCGAAGGAGCTCTATTTAGTACAAGACAGGAAGAAAACGAGGGTTTAAAAAATGTATGCCGCAACCTGATGATCACATTTCAACGCAATACTCATCTTAGTTCGGAGAATAGATGCAATCTACGAAGGAACCATTAAATGAACCTGAAGCGGCTTACAATGTTCCCTATTTTACGAAACATTAAAAATACTCAAATCCATGAATTGGTTGAAAGTTTGTATTTGCTAGGGGCTTAAATAGCGAAAAATGACTTTTTAAGGCTTTTTTATTATCAGTTGTGGAGGAGAGTGGAGGAAAAATCGTACACTCTACAATTCTTAAATTCAAAGGTTGTTAACCAACATTTAAAACCTAAGTTTCTTAACATTTATATTGTAGTTCGAATGTAGGTTGAAGCATGTCCAAGAAGTGAAATAACAACATCCTTCGAAGATATTCATTTCGTTTGGAATAACCAACCAAAACTCTTAACATCAAACACCACCCAACAAAATGAAAAACAGTCATTGAATTAACATCATATGACCATCAATCTGCCCATTTTACGAGTTTATAAATCTATTAAACCTTCAGGCCGAAAATAAGTTTCATTAACAAAAAAGTTGACGTCAGAAAGCATCAATGCGCAAAACAGGCAAATATCGATATGAAGGTTAACCGAAGTTAGATTACAAATCCGTGATTTTCTCCGAACACATGAACTGCAGAACTCCAAGTGTTTTGTCATATAAACAGAAAACTAAGCTTACTCTCGTGCTACTCGCAGACACACAAATGGTAACAACACTCATCACTAATGCGTACTCGTGAAATCGTGTAAGATCCAAAATCACTGTAATGTATAACACTAAAACGTGCCGGGGTTTTCACTAAAATGCAGGGAGAGTTTTTGTTCAATTAAAATGTTCGCTGTCACATGACGCAACTCATGCGTCATGTGGTATCCCGTCACTTTCAGCTCAACTGCTATTTAGTGATTTTTTGGGGCATCTGACGAACAAGTTTCGTTGATTATGAAAGCTACAACTGCTCCCACTTTGTAAAAGCACAAAGGTGAGAAAAAAATTGCAATTCAGATGCGTTTTATCAAGAGCAATTATGATGGCATGGAACGACGAAACTTTCATAGCAGCAGCGAGTGTGTCAAAGATTCATTATACCATATAGATCGGACACAACAAGGTCTCTCATTGGTAAAAAATTCATCATATGTGACAAAGTTACCATACATGTCATAATTTGCAGGATCTTTAACGTTCCTAAATAATTTTGATGCTGTCCAATAATAGTTCATTAGTTGACGGCTCATGCGACACTGGCCATTTTATGTCAAATCTTTCTGTTAAGTCCTCTGAACGCAGAAGGGGTGAAAGCAGCAGAGCGTGGCGGTGTTGGCCCATGGCACGCCGGCGTCTCATTATGGAATGCTTATACGTATACTGTATTTTTGTACCTAAAAGAAAAGTAACACTCACCTCATGTGGGGCTTACAGATCTGTAATATATCTAACCATTCATTATATAAATGAAGATCAGTTAAAAACTTTTGCATTGTATGTGATATCATAAATACAATACGAGAGAAATTAATGAGAAATAACTCGATCCCTAATATGCTTAGAATACACGTTCAAGAGTATCAGCACCCGTATCACAACCAGATAATGCTCTACGATGGGGCTAAATAAATTAAATACGTGCTAAATATTGATTCAAGACTAGAAAACACGTACAAAAAATAAAACCTCATAAAAAGAGCTGCAAACATGTAGACCAATTTATCGAGCAAATACTTGGTGCTGCAAGCAAAGAACACACGTGCTTACTTCTACATATGTGACATTTTTCTGAATGCACGTGCTATTTTCTACAAACAAAACTACTCCGCCGTGTGATCAAACGTGATGAGTAATACTGCACTACTACACGTGGAGACTCGTGCTGATAGTGCTGAATACATACGAGTATAATAAATCACTTCAGGTTGATTAACGTGCTATTTAAACTATACTAGGACTACACGCTGGGCTACGACTTCCTGCAATGTGAGGTAGGGTGTCCATGAAGTCTATCTCGGATTAATAAAGGCTTTCCCTGAATAAACATTGGCAACACACCCGTTTCAATTAGATAACCATTGATGATGAATAAGCCACCAATAAGACATGCAACAATTCCAAATATAGTCATATGGTCGTCCGTATTCAGGGGAAAAATTTCATGTCTTTCTCCTGATTACGTACGACAATATGACTCTACTAGAAATTTTTCCATGTCTTTTTGATGACTGGTTTGTCATCAAAGGTTGTCTGGCAGAAATACGTGCGTTGCCAATGACTATTCAGAGGAAGAGGTTATTGATCCGGGAAAGATTTATGGACACCCTGTACAATCTCAAGCAGTACATGCTCTACGGTCATGCATATGACGCAATGCAAATGATCACACACATTCAGTAGCAGTACGGCACGCGTACTGCACCAAACCATGCGTGATAAACAAACCAGTGAATGCTTCACTCGAACAAAAATTACTCTTCAAGTACTCACGTGAGTGCACGCGAAGAATTTAAATAAATTTACTCGTACGAATACCTTCAAACGTAAATAATCATGCATCAGTTTCTCCAAGCATATTAGCTTGCAAAAGTGTTGATTTGGTTGCTGCAGTTACACATATACACATATGTTACAGCGAATACATATGTTCGTGCATGAACTCAGTCACAATACTCAAAAAGTGCACACCGTGTAGCAAGACTCAGGGCGACATGCAATGACTTAGGAATGTTGATCCGAAGTATGGTGAGGAACACATCAGAACGAAGATGAGGCATGAGGGAGACGTACACGAGATTCAATGACACATTCGGAACACATAGCGGCGGAGTGAGTACCGAGGCAAAAAGTGATTTTGCAGATGCGAGAAAAAGGAGAGTGAGACGAAAAGTGACGTCACAGAGAGCCGCCTATTTAGATAAACACGTACAGCACGCAGGATAATTTGAATTTGTACGCAATACTTTAGAAACCACGTTGAACTGCATAACCGAGACGTGCTGGAACGTCCCAACGAGTTGCCTCAAGAAATCGTGAGTGAAGTACACTGAAATAAATCGTCCCAATGTCCAGACACACTGGAGCGAAGTACACCGAAGCACATCATTGCACGGTCTTTATTTACATGCACACTAATCCAAGCAATGAGCGCTGATGTTCGTTAGCGATGCACGCTGCTGTGACACGCATTGAAAATGATATGAAAGATTTAACGCACAAATGATAACTCTGAAATACGTAACTAAGTACAGTTCAAGTACAGATGCTTTCCGGAGAGTAATAAAACTGAGGTAACTATGTAGATCATCAATGAAAAATGTGACTTGAATCAGCAGTCGCAAAATGGGCTCAGACATAAATCACGCGACAACAAAACAAAACATGCTTTGGAAGAACGCGTGAAATGTTTACTCGCCTTGAACGCTGGTTGCGTAAATCTAGAGGCGGTTGACATGAAAAGTGCGGAGATGGACAGAAAAATTCCTTACCTCATAATCTGCCTTTATAAATTCGCCATACGAACCACAATATAGCATTGTAATCATTTGATAAATTTATAAGTATAATTCCGACAAGTTTCCAAATGAAAAACCAGAATTGCAGCACCAATAGGTAATATTTTGCTAAGTCAACGTCTGATCACGAATTCATATAGGCAAATCATGATTTGAGCTGTACTTCAACACACTATTACCGCACGCCGACCAGAGAAAGTAGACTAGCTCAACAGTATTGTCTCCCCAGCGAAAAACACGTTTTAAATACTGATTTTTCATGTTAGTTTTTAATTTTCGACTCAGCAATGGGAATGTAGCGGAAGATTTTTAATGTAATTTTATTAAGCCGATCAAACATAGGCTGAGTGTCTATACGCGTCATTGAGCTAACGTTACAATGGCAGCGTCCATGTCCAGGCTGGAGAGACAGTAAGACAAGCTGAGCTTGGAGACGCAGCACCGCAGTAAGTGCGGTCGGTGCAAAGAGCAGCTACAGGGTCGCTACCTAGCTCTCAGTCCAGCGTCATCACTAAGTCGTTAATAGACTCAACACCGCCTCATACATTTGACTAGGTACTCTCACGATGAAAATACTCATATGTTTATTTATCCATGAAGAGCGCAGTCAAGACGCTTATTCATGTCAACGCCCACAATTAACGTCATAATCGTAAAAAGAAGCAATCTATTAAAAATGTATGAGCTAGTTTCTATTTCCGTACGAACTCAAAACATATGTTGATGTGCAAATTGGATTGAAATTTTTACCATGCTACAAAAACAAGATCTGCCACTACATCTAAATTATTAGATAGATCTTATTTATGAACAAGCCTCGGCACGCGAAAAGATCGTTATGCCAAAAAAAGTGTTAAAAATCACAAATATTAATTTTGTTTTTGACTTACGCACTCAAGATCTTAAGAAAATTCGCACATTCTTACATCGTAAGTTTTGCAATACAAATTCATAGGTTTCAGGGCGTGTTCGACTGGCACAAACATTGTTAACGCACGAAATACAGACGCTCTAGTGATTACAACCTAATACATCTTTCCTACTCTTCGAATTCTTGAAATTTGAATACAGTGAACAAACTTTGATCTTTAAAATAAAATAGGTACCGTTAAAATATTACTGCAAGAGTCATTGGATGTAACCACTTCAGTGCTTTGCAAATCTTAACAATAGGAAAGAAGTCTTACTTTTGTGTAGCGTCACGGTGAATGGATCAGTTCAACCGACCAAATATTTAAAGAATGATACGAAGATGTTTCAACTCCACTCTTGTGCTAGCAGCGTCGCTACGCCTGACCCGCAATTGTGCAAAGATTCTGCTGGGCTGAGAGCTAAATGTGCAATGCTGTTCGGGGAGTGGTGCAGGTCGCTACCGTACCAGAGGCGCCACACGAGCCCAGTGCATTTTTCTGTACGATAAATCGATATAATTTCCAAGAAATTGCACAAGAACTTGCGTGAAATGTGTGTACGTTAGTAAGTTGTTTATGATTATTTTGGAATGAATTGTACAATATTGAACGAATTTATACATGAAAGTACTGAAATAAACATTTCAGATTAACCTAGAAAAAGAAATGAACACTTACTAGAACGTTAGATAGAATACTATCATCATAAATGTAACGAAAAGGAACAGTTTTAATAGGCTTTGTACGATCGAAATAAAATTCACATACAATATGACCGAACTGCAAGAGTGCAAGAACCAAGGGCACTTTCTTGGACTTCGATAATCGTGAAGAACGGGAAACGCCGTCTCACATTACCTGGCAAAACTGTACACGGTTTAATTTCGTCTGATCCATCTATACAATCCGGAAATCCGTCGCAGTACTGCGTTTGTGCGATGCAATCTCCGTTCAAGCACTTGAAATCACCCTCTTGGCAACGCCCTAGACACCACAGTACCAAATTTTGTTAGTACTTTTACAATTAAAATAACACATGAGAGATTGAAAACTCGCGAATAACCTGGTACAGTGTAGAAACACTATGTATGGTCACAATTGCCTTATATTTCTCAAAATATGGCTAGTTTAAAATTTTGATTATTTTTAGCCTGTTTGGTGATTAATTCATCCACTCGAATATCATTAAAATTCTAAGGAAGTTAAGAAAAAAGCTCACACCTCAAAAGATATTCGAAACATGTTAAAAAAATGATATCATGTTTATGAAAGTCACAAAACAACTAATAGCACTAAAGTTATATAACTGATTTGAAGAAGTTCAACTACTAACTTGATCTTTTTCAAATAGATATAAAAGCAAACTTCACATTTATGGAGCTGATCTAAAAAACACCACATTTTAGGAACTAGTCTAATCAATTTCAATTGCAAACTTCACATTTCTAAATCTACCAAGCAAGTTTAAGCACGAATTTGATACTCTTGAGAACGAACGCATGTAAGCGCGTACTTCTCTTATCTAGAAACAATTTTGACGCTCACCCTACAAACTTGACAGAGTAACGATAGACTAAGTGTTTTCAAGTAGAAAACGAGGTCTTTTTAAGCACAGTGTTGTCAGGGGACTGATTATAAACATAAATTTTCACGGAATTTCAGTTAATACAACGTATGAAAATTGCCAGTAACCTAAGTATCGCAACACGGATATTTTATTTTCCGTGGGATATGCTTCTAGAATGGAGAAAGCTAAATTTATGAAAGATAAATCATGAACATGAGAAATTGAGCAAAGTGACCGCGAAAAAATACTCAAGCACGCTTCAGTTGATTTTCCAACTTAAATACGAAAATAAACTAAATCCCAAGCATTCAAATTCAGATAAACAACGTTTAATTTATAAATTTAGGTGCCAAAATCACTATGCACAAAAGCATAGATGTTTCATAGCTAGTTAATACTGAAACGTGTATCAAAGGGCATGAATATTACAAACGTAAGATTTTCTATTTATACTGAATATTATGGGCTTCTTTGGAATATTTAGCTACCGCTGAAAATATTTAGCAGGAAAAAACTTGTAAGTAAATGCATCTCAGAGATTCATTCTCGGAGTAATAATGAATTTGAAAAATCTCAGTGAGGTAAGCTGTTAAAAATCAGTAACCTCACCCTACCTACCATACATAACTAACAGCAGTGCCAATGTGACAGATAGTTAAATACTGGTTGCAACTACCGTAGAGTTTATGAAACAATCTGTATATCCGTGCGTGCGTAGAGCAGCGGCAGTTAGTAAAATATCGATGAGAAGTCATATATTTCAGCATTCAATTGAAACTCAAAATTGTATTTCATATTAAACTGCAGAAATAAATCAGAGAAATTCATTGGAAATTTAGGCAGAATATATGTACTTCATAATCTTGTTTTGATTATCGTAGAGTATGATATTTTTACGATATCTTCTTTTGAAAAATGCGTTAAATAAATGCAATTGAAGTGATGCCTGTTGGATAATTATGTAGTATATTTATCACAACTGTAAATATTTTTGCAATCAAACATAAGGAATTGAGAACTTTCACGTCAAAACAAAAAGCATTTTAACTCCTGAGTAGACACGCGGACAGTTTACTATGAAACAGGCACTATTACACTTATCTACAGCCTACATGCTTGTGCAAACATTAATGTTCAGTGTTTATTTGAGTTTCTGTGATTTCGGCGAACAAGGACGTATTGAAATAAAAAGGCACTAACGGACAGTGAATGTTAACGATAATCAACAAAAAGTCCAGAACGAAATATTACTTGTTAAAAAGTATGGTTATGGTCACATGGGAATATCAACTTTTTATTGTTGGTGACTTATCAGTAAAAATGAATCCAGAATGAACTCTTTTTGCTCTTCATCGCAAAAAAGACAGGTAGATTTCCAATCTCTTTTTTCTTCCTGCATGGCTTTGAATTAAAATACGGAGGAAATTAGTTTTAGGAAAACTTACATGTTCGACACAAATTCAAGGGAAAACCTACTCGCTTATTTGTAATTTGAGTTTAAGATTGCAATTGAAGACTATCAGTGGAGCAAGGAACCTCAACAACTTATAATACTAGTATATTACAAGTTCTTTTCAGAGTGTAAGTGGAGAGTAGAAAAACTAATATAGATTACACGCCATATTCTATCATGACACATCTAATTAGTTGTGAAGCAGCGTCTTAGGAAATACTACCGAAATATAGATACGCTTAAAAAAGACAAAATGAAACTAATATTCTCTCTGAGAGACTCTGAAATGATTTTCAAATTTGAGTTATAATGAATAAATTGAAAGTCCGAATGAGTATGGGTGACGTTCAGGAAATATTCAAGTAGTCAAAATAGGCTCCTCACCCGTCGTTATAGCAGAGGCAGCCGAGAGGCACAGAAGCTACGAATTACAGGCTAGCACCCTCACGTGTTGCTAGTCTTTTACTCAAGTCGCCTGATTTTACTTTCATCTATTTCGTACTTTAAATTTTAAAAAGTAATGCCTGGAACACCTCAACAGAGTATCATAAATATTCAAGCAAAACTGAGTAATTGTAATTCATGCATGGTACTTTATAGCGTACTAATTAACAGGAACGTTTGCAGCTATGAGTTAGAAAAAATTAATATTGTTCGTTACTCTTGCCGCCAACATACATGATCTACCTAATAACTAACTCTTCCTTACCCTGTCACGAATGCACACAAGTTGATTTTATAGGAGAGAATAGCTTTGAATTATAAGTAGAATTAATAGTTTCGTCTATGCATTCAGTCATGCACTTATATATATACACATCATTATTTGTATATGTATCAAAAATGCTTGTTCTCGCAAATTTCCATTTAATGATTAGCAAGGTAGAGGAGCCAAATTTTAAATAAAACAACATTTTCATTGTATTTTGAAGGGTAACTTGAATGCGAAGCAGTCGACTCCTCATTGCTAGGCTTCAGCAGCGGAGTACGCACATACAGAGAGGTGGCGTCCAAAGAACTTCAGCACGAGCAAGTGACGTCACGTATTATACGAAAGGAAAGTATTTATAACAGTGTACTTACTGCAGTCTTTTTCGTCGCCACCATCTGTACAATCGAAGGTGCCATCGCAGCGGAGGTACTCAGGCACGCAAGTGAGGTCAGAGCACTGGTACTCGGTAGGCTTGCATTCTGCACGAGTTAGGCATGCAAGCCGCAGACACACCAGTTAAAGAAAACGGCTCAAGATCGACAGAAAATGGAACGGGCTACTAAGTTGACCATGGTTCAAAAAGTAAAATTGGAAACAGACCATCCGGGAAGTGAATGAAGTATTGCAAAGCTAAAATGCGATACAAGGAAACATGCCTCGGAAACTAGGGAACATTTCAACGAACGGATAAAACACGAAATACCATGAACCGGGGAGGAGGAACACAACTCAATAGAAACAAAATAAATTGAAGCCGTGTTGAGAGAAGCAAAACAGGTATAAAATTATAACATACATAATCACCATAAGTAGCACCGATAAATTTTAGCCCCTGAATAGTAATGTTTTCAAAGAAATATATGAAGAAACGAGAAGTAACGTTTTATTGAATGCATTGTCTAAGTTGAGCTTCTTCCCAACCAATGTGTATGTGCTGAAAACAACCGGACAAACATAACATACAATACTTAAGTGAGGTATGTGAATGTCTTCCGCATTAGAGTGCTCATTAGAGTGTACAAAGCGGGAGCGACAGAGTGATCGAAATATATGGCACCAAACATGACAATCAGCTGATACAATCATTAAAGAACGGGTTCCTGCAAAAATAAAGGATTGGCAAAGAATTCAAGATTTTACCAAATGATCAAGATTTCAAGTAGAAGTAGATCAATGAAAAAATACACATCACGAGAATGTGAAATTTGAAGCAAAAATCAATTAAATGAAAACAGAATTCATTTCATCATTTACAGTATATACGTTGATAAATCGATGGCCTAATAAAGTTGATACTCTGGCTACAAGTAGTAGCACTAACTTTTACAGATTTTTATGAAGTTTGAATTAATGCACATTTTTAAACCATTATGCATCAAATGTAAAATGTTGAAACCTGAACGCTGAACGCTCCAATACGCTGAACAATGTATTGGAAAATAATGAAAACAAGGGAGATGAAGGCAGGTAGTGATCAGCTCAAAAGCTTCGTGGTATATGTGAAAGAATATTAAAACAAGAAAGGAAATTTTAAGTAGTTTAGAGATATTTTGAACAAAAGATTGACATTGACATATGAATGACGAATCAAATTTCATTGTGTTTATAAAAGAAAATTAGCAGCTACCTTCATGAAGAAACTAAATGGAATTGCAAAAATAAAACTGTGTACGTGCTTAAAGAGTCAAAAGTTCGCGAATGCATGCCAAAATTGATGACTTCATATTGGAGTGATAGATATGAAAATAACAATACTGTTCTTAGTTCATTAGCGATGAAAAATGAAAAAAATCTACAGATGTCAGGAATATACAAAGAAAAAACATACGCATTTCAAAGTCTTTAAATTTCTCAGAGTAACATTTATACGCGACAATAATATTGTTGAAAAACAGTAAAAGTCACAAGGATTGAAGACTAAGACAAACAAATTTTTGAAGTAAAATGTATGACAAATGAACAAAATAAATATTAGACAATCAGCAAATAAGTTTCTTTAAATAAAAATTGATTAACTGACTGTCCAGTATCTATTCTGTGAATGGTTTATGCATATTACTTCTAGAATTTGTTTGTCTTAGTGTTCATTCCTTGTCCCAACACGTGTTGTTCCAAGAACAGGCATTTGTACTGCTGAGTCACTAATGATATACTCAATAATCATGTTTCACCAGGGAGTTGAGGTCAAATTTTCACTTTAGTAAGCGCATTTACAAAAAAATGAATTTCACTAAAAGAACTCAGGGTGCTAGTGTAGCGAGTACACACCAGAGGCGTTCCGGTTTTTCTTACTGCTCACTGCTAAATACGGCAAAGTAAACATATGTAAATCAGTGTCATCATCAAAACTTACTAATAATTAACTTTCATTACAAGACATCAATGCAAATCACTCAAAATCAATTGTTAAACTTTCGCAGTGCTGCGAAGTAACAAATTCGCAGAAGTAAATTTGATGAAGTTACGAATCAATAACGCGTAAGACAGAGCAAATGATGAGAACAAGAAGAACTCGCATGCAATAAAGGTTGAAAGGAAAAAATTACATTCCTCGAACCTAAATGGATTGCAAGCAATAAAGGAAAGAAGTAAAAATATTAGAATTGGATTTAATTACAATAAAACCTTGAGTAGAGACAACAAAATGAAAAATTTAAGTGAAACTCACGAACAGAAAAACATTAATGTTTGGATAATCACATTTCATGACGCATAAAGTAACAATAATTTCAATGGGAGGAGTGGAGGAAATCAAACGGATGATAAATGCAAGAAAAAAGGTTTTAGAACTTGGTTAGACGATTAGATTATAATTTGGCGATGGGACGAAGTAGGAAGGAGAGGCATTTCAAAGAAAGAATGGCTGAAAGGCAAGCCCAAAACACATACGACAGTAATCTTCGTCGGAGCCGTCGTAGCAGTCCAAGACCTCGTCGCACTTCCACTGGATGTCGATGCAATCGCCATCGTCACAACGGAACTCGGTAGCAGAGCACGTACGGTTGACTGTGAAGTGAATCACACACGTGACGCCATGATAAGGCAAAGCTCGACACGAAGCACACGTAGCACGTCACTATGTAGAGGGGTGACAGTGAGCCTAACACAGCACGTGAATTCCCACATGGCATCTCTATTAATCTGACGAGCCCACAACACGCATGCCACACACTGCCTCAGATTGAATAGAGACCCACACTCAAAATGGCAGGGTACCTACAGATGAATCAAGAATTTTAATCAGCACGTCACAAACTCCTCAGAAAAAAATCACAGCTTGTGCTCACAATGTCAAAAAAACTTGAAAAGCATGACGAACACACACCAAGACACATAACTCCAAGTGAAGCATTGTGAGTGGTAATCAGAGCGTCAAGGAATACACTAACTCACCCTACATGCTACAAAGCAAAAAGAGTAGAAACGCACTAGTTCAACACAATGAAATAATTCAGTTTTGACGAAGGACAAAATCAATTTGCACCATTAGAGGTGGTAACAAGTTGCAGACTTACATGTAAAAGTTTGAACGAAATTAAATGCACGTGAGGGGCTACAACAAGTTAGAAATCATATATTAGTTGTGACGGAATGGTTCAGTTAAAATTGCTGTACAAAGTCGCAATGAAACGGTTGAGAAAAGTAGACTGAGAGGATTGCAATAGAGGCTGAGGCTGTCTTTAGCATGTAGTTTGCCACTCAGAATTTGAATTAGAAATTTCACGACAACTCTCAGAAGAAAAAAGTACGAAACAACTAATCAGCAAACAACTGTTGTACAAAAAAGTTAAGAGCTTTTAGCTGAGCGAGAGTAAGAGCAAAATTTTCTTTTCCTGAAGTATGCAATATTTCGTCGAAAAGAAAGAATATAATGCGACTAAATCACTAACTCTTTGAACAATTTGCGAAGTATTTCCGAGCGGAATTTAAAAATAAATTGAAAAGAACAGCGGTTAAAATAAACCGTTAGAACTTGGCAAAAGTTTTGAATGAAAAAAATCGTGTAGATCAAGGAACACGAAACCGAATTATAAAGAAGAGAAAACTTTTTCGCAACGACGAGACATGAAAAGCTACAGAATGTTTAACAAAAAGAGTGAAGAAGGTAAAGACTTTCTTCGCAGTGACGATACGCGCAAAGCTTGAAAAAGATTGACCCCCGTTGAGTACCTGGTAGACTGCGAAAAACATGTTCGAAACACTGAACGATTTGGACAATACCAAGTCCATACACTGTTTTAAAGAAGCCAACGAAGGCATAAGTTACAATTGACACACTCAGAATGCAACGCAACAGAAACCATAAACGAGAACTATAGCTTGACCCTAGCAATATCCCCAAATGGGTTTTGGGTCTACCATGGAAAGCCACCTCCTCGAATTAATCAAACACGACTTTGTTTCAAGAGTCTCTTCCATCGAAGTGACTGAATATTTTCTATTTCATAGCATTGAGCTCAACCTTTGACACTCTGATTGAGATACCACAGACGGCGACCTCCTCAGAAGGAAACTATTCGAAGCAAATTAGACAGCTTGAATATCGACATCACAAGTCAAAGCTTTACAGTACGCCGCCCGCCTATGACGAGATAGAGCAGGTAGAGGAAGAAAGGAAGAACACAATCTGCCAAATTCTTCAGTCACACGCATAATTATGGAGTTTAAATTCATCACACTAGTACAACACAATATCGATCACACCAAACAACATTCAAAAGTACTCAAGTTGACTGAAAAACTCTTACGATGTGAGGGAATTTCTCAAAGAAACACATTTGACTAAATAAGAGAATCTAATAAGAACATGAAATAGAAGATATATACATAAAACGCACAAATAATTGGAGAGATTATGATACAATAGAACACGTTTGCAGAATGAAATTTTGAAGATCCGAGATAAAACTGACTAAAGCAAACGAATGAATTCATCCAACAAAAATATATCATGGAATCAATCAAGTAACAGTTATGCTACTTATAAATACAAAAACGAAGCACAAACCTGTATATTTAAATACCATTAGAAGTAGTTAATGTTAGAAAACCCTTCCTGTTAGAATTAGGATGTCGAAGCTTTAATATCAACGAAGCCAAGACAAAAAAGTCAGGTTAATTTAAGACGCAGCAGCGAACAGCATGTGAGTACCTCAATGCCATTTGCCTAGTATAAGCTTCGAACACATTAAACGTTTGGAAAAAGACTACGAACAAAACAACCATGTAAGCCCAACTTTTCTTGAATGTTAGTTAACTACAAGTCATGATCGTATCGTAACAAAGCATCGTTAATACCCCATTTTTCTGTAAGCCGCAATTAGCATTCAGATAACGATAAAGTTAAGCAGTCTCTGCGAGCGAGCACTAAAGCTAACTGAGCGTATGCAGTTAGTCCACAAGCTAATCAATTGAAAATCTTAGGGATATCTGAGATATCATAGAGTGAAAAAAATCATCAACACGAGTACGATTTTCTAGGATTCAAGTTCGTAATGCATGCATGTTACATATGATCAAATTTTAAAGAATGAATTAAAGTCGGGCTCTGCTCTTTTGACTCTGACATTATATCGTATGTGAAACATATTAAAATGCTTCTGAAGAACATGAAATAAACTTGATGATTTTCAGTACGATATAGAAAGTGAAGGAAGTGCTAGATAATTAACCAAGGGAATCAACTGTATATGCTCTTGAAATTGACCAGTAGGCTTGAAGGGGAGAAGCAGGTTTATCGACGTACAACTTAGAAGGCATGCAAGAATACGGAAGCTCTGTAATATGTACGAACAATGTGACGTTTGGCATGCAATGTGACTTTGCATAGAGACGTTTGGCAGTGAAATAAAGTATGTCGCAATGTACATAAGCTCACAAACACCTGTCATAACTGAAAAGGTTTATTTATTGCAAATCATTTTACAATGAATAAAAGAGCAGTTGCATGATTGATTCCGTGACGAGTATAATTTCAGTCAAATAAAAGTAAAGTTTGAAACTGATTTTTCCTGCCAAACGTCCCCGCAGCGTCACGACGCGCTCCTCTAACCTTGAGGGCATCCGATTTCATCTGAGGCATCTGAACACTGATTGGTTCCGTCACAGCGCTGGCTTAAGTCCACGCACTGGCCATTGTTACATGGAAATGAGCCATACGGGCATTCTTGCGGGGCTGCAGGAGAAAGGAGACGGCAAAACCGACACTTAAAAGGGAGCGAAGGACTAAGATGCAGGGAACATTGCAATCGTCGTACTTAGGCATAGGCATGCTGGAAGTGTACAAACAAGAATAGGAGTTCACAAGAGGTCAGGCATTTACGAAGCATCATTCAGTTGGGTACTATCTGGACATGAACACACATATTGTAGTTACGGCAAATTGGCACAAAGCGCTTCCGGTACTTAACGCAATCGTTTTGCTGAACTAACGTTTATGCATAAAAATTTCTGGAACACTTATATAAATATCCATCATAATTCATATACATTTATGTATACAAATCGCAGGTTAAATTTATAAATATTTTTACATTACGGATTGACAAACTAAAGCACAAGGATTTATGAATTTCAAAATAATGAAAAAAAGTTTATTTCGGGTGATATTGAATGTAGGTTATGATGATCGGAAAATGCAATAAAAGAATTGTATGAATTAGACAACATCCATTCTTTGTTTACGAGACGGTCAATAATTTTCGAGGAGCTTAAAATGCAACAAATTATCCATCACTATTTTCTAAGCTAAGGGAGCTGATCACAACTGGTAAAACGGGGCGCTTAGACTTGCGAATATCACCATGTACTGAGAAAAGAAAGAGAAAAGACAGATATTCGAGGAGAAGGAGGCTCGAATAAACGCTGGCTCTTTCAAAAGAAAGTAAAGAGAAAAAAATAAACTTGGCAAGCTTCACTAATCCACAAATGATTTAAGTGACCAGCGTTGCGTAATCTGCATCAGGTCAGTTCGGCACGACTCAGAAGCCCGCCAAGCTTCGCTAGCGACGCTGACGAGGACAGACTGCCGGCGCCAAGCTTGACGGAGGCTTAGGGACTTCCTCTGAGGGGGGTCTCAGCAGAGGAGTGCTACGTCCTCCTCAGCGCCGCGTCCCGTTTACCGTCTAACGACAAATCTTGGTTTGTCCGACAAAATTATAAAACAGCTAAAATTGAAATCGAAACAAAATGAAACTTTATTTGGAGTTAACAACTACATTTTTGTATCTGAAACTCTTAAATAGCTGTTAAATTATTTGAGCACCTAAGAGATACGCTGATGCTCACTGTACGGTCTCCAAACTTGTAGAGAAAATTTCGGATAAAAAATAGTTTCACAGGAAAGGAAATCGTCACCAGAAGTCAATCGTACACGACAGAGTCCCTAGTCTGCTCTAAAATGTCCGCGTCCAATTTCCGTCCACCGTACCCGAAAGGAATGAAAAAATATAATCCAGCTCGGCCGACCGTCAACTCAGAAAAATACGCAGGTTGGTCTGTTACACTCTGGGCTTAGTAACAAGTGCCAGAAAATAATTAGTATATTATAAATCTATACGGAAGTCAAGTTCTGACGAAAGCCCGTGACAATCACCATATTTTTTTGATGAAATTGTAAAGCTGCAGATATTGCTGAGGTACGACATATCTTGAAGGATGCTCACAAGGCCAGATATAATCAGCTTGGCTTTTTGATAAAGTCTTTAGAGATCACTTTGACTCCCGAAGAGTGATTATTCTTCAAGGCACTCATGAATTTTTAATTGTTTCGAGCCCCTTTTCACGAAACAAAAATCTACAAAGACGTCAAAGCTAATTAAAATAACGAGTTGGCACTTGAAACTAGCAATGAATAAGATACTTGCAGGAAAGTTTAATCATCATAGTGACACTTCAAAAAATATATTTTCCTAAAAATTTGTTACATAAAAATTTAACGATAAGCATTGACACGACCTGCATATTTTTGCGAGCACTACTTTTTCCTCCCATGGTGTAAAGAGAGATCAAGAAATTTCTGGCAGCGAACAGCCCCAAACGCTTGTTTATATCATTTTTAAAGTCACGCATTGACAGGTAAATGAACCATAGACGGATCCAGAAGCTAAGTTGGGTAGAACATTACGATTCAAAAAATCACCATTTTACAAGCTCGAAAAAACAATTTTTTATTCTAGCTACCGATGAAACATTTTCAATAAATGTACGTTTACATTTAGATATTAGAAAGTTAGTTTTGTTTTCTATTTCGCGTAGAAATTCGTTACTAGCATTCAAGTGAACACGAGAAGTGCTTAAAGATCCCCTGGATCCGTTAATGGTTAGCATCGACCTGGGCAACAGTCGCTGCACCACAGCTGTTTTGGTGTACTGAATTTGGCTGAGCATCGATGGAAGAAAATTAAAAACGCACTACATCCGATATCAACGATGAAAACATCAAAGCAGTTCGTTCAGAAATTTAGTGAATTGTGGCGTGAGGTGCGGGATGTACCTGAGGAAGTTAGTGTGAGTCAGCATGAGGTCAGCAGGCAACATGAGCGTGGTATTGCGCCACAACGACGCTCGTCACTCGCTTCTTTTTGCACCCCGTGAAGATTTGACCTCCAAAATAAATGGACGTCCTTCACTTTTCGTACTCGATACGCTCGGTCACCTTTCTCAATTTATTTTCTTCATAATCAAAATCACCCTCAAAACATTGTTCGGTAGTGTATACAAGTTTAAACAGAATCTCTGAGACAGCAAAGAACCATTGCATAAACTGAACTTCAAAAAGCATTTGAATAATTGCAAAAGCGATACGAGTGATTGCAAACAGAGGGGAGTGTTTTGGGCAGGATAAACATGGAAGTATAATGCAATAATTTCGCCAATAAAGTTGTATTAGAAAAGCCCAATCTTATTTAAACAAACCACGCATACTGAAATTGTAGTTGTCTAAAGATTTAGAAATGCATTGTCATGAAGGGGAATTCATTGAGAAAGGTATGCCAAGGCAAAACTTGAGAACCGTATACTTAAGGATTGGGAGAACAAAAAAGTGATCTTAAAACGGGGGAATCTTCTTATTGGTTGCTGTCAGTCTCAAACTACTGAGCGCAGTCGTTCCACAAAGCAACAACCATTTCCAGTGCAATAGTTACGAAGTTAGTAAAATATCTTTGTAGCTGCGTTGACTCCTTCAGTTTGTTAAGCTCAGCAAAAATTTATCAATGAAATAAAAAATGTAGCTCCCGAGCCATTCAGTTGGAATGCATACTTGGATATTCCTCCGTACTGGGAATGGAACCAAAGTAAAATTGTGAAGTTAATATTGACATCAAATGAGTTTTAAAGCTATCAAATCCAATTTAGTAACAATTTAGCATTTTAATCATCAATATCGTCAACTACGAGCCTACGTTTTACTGTCGCCAGCAGAAGCGGAGCAAAGACGCAGGATACGACGCACAAATACATGAGTAGGGTCGAACAAATTCTACCCGGAGATCGGTGATACGACCAGGAAAGAACGCAGCCACAAGGATTCAGTTTGACTGTCAAGCAACCAACTATGGCGGGCAAGCAAAAAGAACCTACAGCAGTCGGTCTCATCAGACGCATCGGAACAGTCCGGTACTCCGTCGCACAACAACCCGTAGCCGATACACTCTGAGTTCTGGCACAAAAACTCTCCAATATCACAGCCGGCAAGTCCTCCGTCCGGTTGCGAAGGGTCGGATCCCCCAGGGACGTCTGGGTCATAACCCCCAGGAGTGTAAGGGTCTGTTACTCCAGGAGCATAAGAGTCGAAGCCGCTCGGTTCATCAGGAGTAGCTGTGTCAGGTCATTGAGTGATTATGCGCTTACACGATGCAGGATGGATTTCTAAGAGTGATCATGGATTGAAATGAAATGCAATGTTTGAAATGACTGCAGGAGTGGGAAGAAGGCTCGGCAAAATGAAGATCACATACTTGACTTAAATATAAACTTATTCAAGCTGGAGATATCAGCTTATCCTGAAGAAAATAAAAAGAAAATTTCAAGCCTGTGTAAAGAATTGGAAGCGTGATTAGGTGATAAAAATATTCAAAACGCATAAACTTATAAACAAGGAGCTGCAAATACATGGACGAGAATTTAATTTTATAATGAATTGGAAAAAAAATCTTTAACCTTAAAAAAGCAACGTAAACAATCAAAAAGCTATTTTTACGGAAGCATTTTCCTAGTTGAATTTATTTTTACACGTAGCCTGTTATTTTCAATAGCTTACACTCATACGAATCGTGTGAGTTTGCTTACAATTTTGGTAATTTGACATTTTACGTAAAGAGGAGGTTCGAAAAATCGAAAGTTAAACTTTGTTGGGCACCGAAGGAGCGAACTGAACATTTACTTCGGGCCCCTGCTTCATGACGCATTCGCTATTTTCTCAAGGTTCACCTACAAGGCGTTCAAAAACACGAGGAAGAAGTTTGAGAGTGTAAAAATTAAACAATGCAGTCAACCAATGAGAGGTAATATGAGCTACTAAATAGCAGAACCATATTTACAATAGCTGTTACTAGCATCGCTTATCGACGCCGACACACGCCTGACGATGCCGTTCCAAGGAATAATAAACGAGTGTGAGTACCTGCGTTTCAGCAATATCATCATAAGTTCTCTAATAAACTTTCGAACAACTTGTAGTTAATTAGCGGAAAATGTTTGAGTATCTACTAATATAAACAAAAATACAGACTTTACAAATCTCTGGTATCTGCAAATCTTTGTCTTACCAAATTTCAAACTCTTTACACATTTAAAGTCTCCCGAGGGAAATTTTAAGTAAAAAATAAACACGACTAATTATTCGAAAGGTTGAGACATACATGATTGTAAAAATAAAGCAACAGCCATCTGCAACAAGTGCTACTGACTCTGCACTGGATGGCTTGGGTTTGAAGGGATGGAAACCAAGTCCCTAACGACAACAAATACTGTTAGCGCATCAGCCCTCCCAAGTTAGCGCATCAGCCCTCCCAAGTTAGCGCATCAGCCCTCTCAAGTTGGGCTCGAGAACCCAGCGCATCCAACGAGAGAGAACAATGTCCTCAAGACACGAAGTCCTTTTCAGCACGGCGCTGTGGTGGTAGAGAGATTGCTCCAATACTGGAGGGAAATTCGCAAGTCAGAAACACGGCACTCGAGGGACCCAGCGGTCATTATAGCGAGAAAACCAAGGAAAACATCTACCCAGTCCCACCAATCAAATCCCAAAAGTGGACTTGAAACAAATTCCTCAATCTTGCAGGATATAATTAACGCGGGAGATGTTTTCAAAGTTAACTAAAGTGAGTTTGCATCATCAGCATGCTAAATTACGGATTTGAAAATACCGTAACACAATATCCTAATCTCATAAGAAAACAAGCATATCAGATACCATACCAAGTTATTGAAAACGAATCTTGCAATAAGCAGGATGATTTCCCCTCTAAAATAATTGAACACTTGCCATGAGAACAGCAGCAATGTGTACAAATACATGGAGACAGCAGTCCAACTACTCACTACAAGCGGCCTCGTCTGAGGCGTCAGGGCAGTCATCGTATCCGTCGCAGCGACGGTCCTCTTCAACGCACGTGCGGTCGGCACACTCGAACTGGAAGGACGAACAGCCAGCTGCAAAATTAAACAAATGCATCAGAATGACACCGGCCAACATAAAATGCACTCATTTTACTTGCGTAAGCAACGTGAACGAAGGTGAATTACTGTAGCTTGTAATTCTGAAATATTTTTTCATCTTTATCCATTCATTTACTTAATCATTGGGAATGAGTTGTTGAAATCAGCATATGTTTAAAAATTAAAATTTGTGCCGCAGTAAATAGTAATCGAACAATCAATTCAATCCTAAAAAATAAAGTGAGTTGAACCAGACTTTTTATGCATATTGACTAAATAACTTCAATACTCTGACATGATGCCTTTAATAGCAAATAGACTACACCTATAATGAACCAAGAATTTGTATGCTCATACTCAACTGATCAAAAATTCACTACAGTTTTCTTGAACTCCATTGCCCTTAAGAAGCTTTTACTGTGATTAAGAATCTGGCATCATTTTTTGGATCATGCAACGCAGAAAAAATATTCAAATTGGATCCGGAGCTCCAAAGAAAAAATTATTTGACATTATCCCTTGAAAATTATTTAATGTGGAAATATTATTGTTTCACCATTGGGAATTACAGATGACAATAAAAATAGGAGAATTGTGATTAAACACTTATTGAAATTTGAGTGATGAAATAGTGTTCGGCATGGAAAGAGACATACGCACTGCATAAACAAAGTCCGGCAGTGACATAAGTTACAGTTTTATCAATTGTTTCCAACGTAGTTCAGTTCAAGGTTAAAATTAAAATGAAAATGTTACAAGTTATAGGTCAACACTGATGAACCCTGACAGTCCTTTTAATTCGAAACTAACTTGCAGTCACAAAGCGATATCTACACATCAGCCACGACAAAAACAGAACACAATTGTGAGTGAGCTGAATTGTTCGCCGGGTCAAAGTTTCTGCAAGATTTTGATGATGAATCAGCGGAAAACGTGTATGCTATTTATAGCACCAAAAGTAAATAGCGTGCTAACGACATGTCCACAGGCGCACAAGCATACGAAGCGTCGCGGATCTGGTCCTGACAAGGCAGCGCATGGTCGCTAGCAATCATTAACAGAACACATCCCTCACTTCAAGTTCATTCTCATTCACATAGCGGTTCAATTTCATCAGTTCGGCGATTTCTCGACTCAACTGGAAAAGCCGTTGTGAGTTTAGACATTGAAAAATTTATGTCGAGCTCGTGTATATTATTTGAAGCAAATTTTACAGAAAGCACTCGTATGATTTGCGCTGAGAGCAAAGCCTAGAACACTTGCCGGTCACACATAAACAACTGAAACTAAATTTAGGTCAGAATGAGTTTGGAAAAATCAGGTTGCATTAGCTTTCAAGTCTCAATCACAACAGCTAATAAAATATTGTTTCAACAGATACCGTAACCATTTCGTAGAGATCGTTTTTGAAAAGTGCAGTTGACGAACACGCCAACGATATTGAAGACATGATATTGAAGACACCAATGCAGTAGACACCAATGACACCAATGCAGTAGACAGACAGGATATTGAAGACACCAACGTAGTAGGATATTGAGGACACCAATACAGTAAACAGACAGGATATTGAAGACACCAACGTAGTAGGATATTGAGGACACAATACAGTAAACAGACAGGATATTGAAGACACCAACGTCATAGGATATTGAGGACACCAATGCAGTAGACAGACAGGATATTGAGGAGACCAATACAGTAGACAGACATGATATTGAGGACACCAATACAGTAGACAGACAGGATATTGAGGACACCAATGCAGCAGACAGACAGGATATTGAGGACACCAATGCAGCAGACAGACATGATGCAGTCACGAGACACGGCCCATAGACACAGTAGCAACAAGTCAGCTGCACGATTCGCTCATTACTTCGCCGAAAGATAAATACGAGAAAATGAAATGTATAGTGACATCTGAAATGATAGCTATCAGAGCCTGCTCTAATGGGCCTTTCTAATTGTGCAGTAGAAAGACCAATGAAAATCAGAGAATAGGAAATACTGAAAGACGAAAATGGAAATAATGAATGATGACATAATATCCTCAAATTCTTGCCTACCACGAAAACTTCACGAATTTTACTAAACCCCAACGATTTATTAAGCTACGAAAGACACAAAAAAAGCCTTCTACAGCGTTGCCTGTCAGAGGAAATTAAAATAGAAATGAAGACTAAAACCTAGGCAAGTTCGTGAAAAAATTGTCAATATACGTGTAAGAAACTAGGAAACTATTTAATATTCTCAAGTTAATTCTAAGGTTAAGATCTATTGCTAATTTTCAACAAAGCACAGTAAAAAAATTTAAAAAGGAAAGTGAACGCAAGTATGGAAATCAAAACAAAACTGGAATCATGAGCAAGTAAAAAAAGTTTCGCACAACAAGTCGATTAAAAACACAGCGTAGGAAAAGCTTCATAAATGCAAAGGTGAATTTCACAATAAACAATGTAGCCGGTTATTATTGACGAAATATGCAAATAACACACAAAATGAAAATTAACGACGAATACGAGGAAGAACAGCGAATAGTGATGATTGTGGAAATAGTAATGTAGGAAACTGATTAACAAGAGTTTTTAAAAAAGTTTATACATCAAAAAACAGCAGAATCACTTTACATGTATAACAGAAAATCAATCTTCGCTATGACCTCTAACAACAATTGAGATGGGCATTTTTGTTTCTTTTGAACTTTTACAACATCCAAAGACTTTGAAAAAATTCAAACAACTATCAAGTGGCCATTACTTTTGACGAACAATATATGTACCACCCGAGGTACACGAACGCCATGGGGAAACAGTCGCAGCGAGGAACAATCCAGTTCAAGCACCTATGTTGCAGGTTGACACCTTTTCCTCATCCTGCAACTCAGTAATTGTTGCCACAACCAGCGATCAAAGAGATGGATGCCTCCAAACACAAAGCAAATTCTTCGTTAAACGCCGCTGAAGGCATTCTGTTTCCAATGAACGACCACGGTGGCTTAGATAGCATAAGAAAATAACATGACTGTGTATTCCAACGGAAAAGCTCAGAGGGTTTCAGAATGACTCGTGTGCATATGGGACTCGTTTGTCGCAGCCGAACTCGTTTCTCGCGAGCAAGTAGTCCAGACCTTGACATTTACGCAACGAAGAGGACAGGATCTCCTTGTGCCGCAGAGGCGCTCTACCTACGTAGAACACGGGCCTCTAAATGGGGAAAGATCGGCAACGCAATGAAAAGAGTAACACTCAATTATATGTATATACAATTTTTAGATGCAAATTCATTAATGTGTGAGACAAAAACATTGATATTAATCGGAAGATCTATTATTAATCGAAAACAATTTGTAAATGAGAAAATTAGGCGTGGATGGGAAAAAATTGAAAAAGATTTAATGCAATTTTAAAGAGCGTGAAATGTTCAGCCAACCATTACAAATTTGACGATACGACTTTATTGAACACTAGTACAGTACTTTGCTACACTTGGTGACTAAACAGATGTAATAACCCATTAGCGTATTGATCAGGTTGAAAGATGTCTAATATTAGTGAAAGCCTATTACAAAATCAATTCTTGCGTGCGCGGTTTCAATTATTGGCAGGACGGTAAACTATGAGATTAATATCTACACTGAGTACTATTGTCCAACCACAACAGCTCGGTGAGGCAAAAACCTATGGGCACATGATTACAAAACTAATGCATCGGCTGCAAAAAAGTAACATGAATGTCAAAGAAGATAAATTAAAAATTTAAAAATATTTATAATTAGCATCAAAAACGAAATACTTCTCACCGGCTCAAGTTATAATTTTCTAATTCCGTTCCAAAAAGAATCGAGGTTATCTGCATGATGAGAAACTATGTTGTCCCTGATAATGAATAACATGGTTATTCGAAACTAACAACAGATAAACAAGTTCAATAATTACCAAACGCCCTTGTAACCAAAATGTAAGTTCTGTAATGAGTGAAAGCACCGACAACAAATATATATGTTTTGTGTAGAGCATAAGTACATCCTTGAAAGCAAACAATTAACCGCCGTAAGCACACACAAATTCATCCATAAATAATCACAGAAATCACGGTGAAATGAATGAGGATAAACGTTTACCAAGCAGTCATCATAACTCGAAAGCTCATCAAATATTAAGTAGATTTTCGATATTCGTCCCGGTTTTTCAATTTTATCACTAAGTAAATTGATATTTGACAAACAAAAAATTCTTCAGTCAACTGGCTGATTTATCTTACATATAATATTCACTTGAAAAATATGTAATACAAGTGATTTGATTAATAACAAAGAAAAGTTGAGTATCCATTTCAAATACAGTTTACACTAAAACATGCGTGAGTTTCATTCCCACATGAAAACTAAAGCATCCCTAAAGCAGGTATGTAAATTAAATGCGTTGGTTGAACGGTCCCGACATCTGAGAGAAGTCAGATAAAATATTTCTTCGTGACGAGAATACTTCCAGTTAAGTCTCGGTAAAAGACGTGGCTCTCTCTATAATATTCCGAGGATCAAAGTTTTGCTAGGCATGAACAATACGTGTGAGCGTAAAAAAAAATAGTACTTTAGACGAGCAGCAGATTAGTTCGAGCCTCACATCGATATTAGCCAGATTTCTTGCCCCAGATTCGCTTTGTTGATCAAATGAAATAAAATTACATAAATTAAAGTGAAGTCTAGTGAAGACTTTTTAGCAAATCATTCACCTATGACCGGTATTACAGAGTACTGTTAGAATTCCAGAAGCTGCCAACGAAACATAACGTTAACATACTCATTTACTGTCAAGTGTTTAGGCTAGCTCATAAGGAACTTAAAGTGTTAGGTGTTTAAACTAACATATACCAGTTGTTAGAAAACTGTTACTATAACAGAATCCTACGTTAACTCACAGGGACCGGATTGAAAAAAGAATCAAAGGAGCACTGTCCCACGGACAGCATCGTGGTAGGCTGGTAATAAAACTTTAAAGATGAGAGAGCTCACATGAAGTAGCTGACACAGCACGGAACTTGTACAGACCGAGTGTGGGACGAATACCAGGTAGGCATAGGCACAGCCACACACACGAATATTAAGCAAATAATTAGCGAAAGAAATATTAGGAAATAATAAATCATGAGAGAACATGATAGAAAATGTCGCTGACAGCACTCACGGCAGCCCTGTTCATCAGACTGATCGTAGGGGCAGTCCCTATAGCCGTTACATCGGTACTGCTCGTCTATGCACTGGCCGCTACTGCAGCGGAATTCGTAGGGGGCACCTGTGTGGTCGGGCACATACAGCTAGCTAGAGGTGCCTCATTTCTGGAGCCTGCTTAGGTAAGAACTCATAACTCGAGTGGTGCCACAGTTTTGTACGCATTCGTGCACCTTGGAATGAATCTAATAGTATCTCGCTGCCAAATCGCAGCGCGTACAAACAAATTCCTCTTCTGCGATGGACATTTTATAAAGCCAGACTGAATGGTTAGTTGCTCTGTTTTGATATTTTCTTCAAGGTGCGTCTTGCTACTGACGTAGATGTTTGCTCACAACTTTCTTCATTGTAGAAAGTTTTCCAGGGTTCATCTGTAATGCGTACGAGGCCTAACCAATAAGTATCCTGACATTTGGCACAGTACTGAAGTAAAAACATATTGAGTGAAGCCACGCGGCACAGATTTATCTTTAATTCTGCAGGGCCTGAGCACTAAGTTTTTTTAACGTTCAAGCTTATGTGTACTCTTTACAGCAGTGCGGAAATGAATTGACTGTAACAGATAGAATTATAAAAAACACAAAATTGGCATCATTTTTTTTCAAAACTTGCCAATACCTGCTCAGAGGCCTACGCGATGCTGCAAAAAGTTCATGAATAGGAGTATATAAGCGGCGCACACTTGGGTTAATGGTTCAGATGATTCCAGTGACAAACGCTCTAGGATCAAAAGAATTTCGAAAGATATTGCATGTGTGCTTACAGCTGTAAAGGGATGTTTAGTCAGACATTACGTGAGGAGTTCTACTGCATCATTTTACTGCGCTTGTGCAATGGTATTCATCGCAAAAGGCCAGAATTACGTGCGTCCGGAGTACCAATTCCACCATAATAAAGCACCTCCCCTTTGAGCGTAGTTTCGGGCCAGCCACGACGTTGCTCAGGTCAAACAGCTACAGTAATTGCAGCAACTCCAATGCGGACCTACCCGCGTGTCACTTTTTCTCTTTTTCAAATACGAGGCGAGCTTGAAAAGAAGATGATTTCAGAATGCCGAGGAAATCATTGTGAATGCAACAAAACAGTTGCTAATTAGCCCATAAAATAAATTTTTGAAATTCTTTCATAAAGAACAGAGCAGGATTGAGAGTGCGATTTCCTACTGCACAATCGGTGAGTAATGAACTACAGTATTCTTTTCTTTCAGCCCAAGTCAGGTTACATATTGATCAGATATCGTACGACTGGTAGCCCAGAATGTTCTTATATAGTTTGGTAACCATATTCTGGCATTCCTTAATCAGCACTCCCTGTATAGGAGAGCCAGGGTGCAATGCAAATTATAACTTTGTTATGAATAATTGTTGCTAGTTGATTCCATTTTAGAAGCTTCTTTGCAAGAAAAATTTTTTTAATCATGATGAAAATAAGTGAGTAGCGTTCGTCACTCGATATTAAAGGTATGTATATAGAGCATCACGTATGTTCATTTAGCTATCAATGCGTGACTGCTCAATCGAAATTCTTTGTCATAATTTCCAAGCTGCTGAACAAATCTCCTAAGTGTGATAACGTGTTCGGCACATTCTTTCAGCGGCAACATTGCGGCTTTTACATTTTACGTGATACTTTTGATAATTAGCTGCACTCTTACCTAAAATTTACATTGGTTTTGCAAAATTTAGTACATGTTCACAGTTTGCAAGGTAACTGCCCAAGTCTAGCGCAGCTGGGAAGCATTGGCCAAAAATATGAAATCTGCCTCACTGAGAAGGGAAAATTGAAGTACGTTAACGTTACTACGGACTCAAGATCATGTTGTCAGTAGTGAAGTAACAAGTAAAATTGTGGCACGTCGAAAATATCATAAATGTTGGTGATACAGGATCAGGGTTGAATTATTTAGTGCTGCACAAAAAATACTAAGCATCACAAAAATCCATGAAAGATAAATCAAAATAAAATAGAAAAATGCAAACAGATAAAATAATTCATTTTTTCAAAATTCACCTCAATTCGATGGGTGAAAATTAAAGAAGAAAATGTGCAAGTAAGGAGAACCATTTTTGTGTTAATGACTTACCGAGTGAACGAAAAAAGTACCTATTTTCTTAATCAACCAGTTGATCGCTATCAATCGTCAATAAATCGATTTTTGTGGCGCGTATGAAGGAATACGGTGATCTACCGACGTATTCTATTACATCATTATTGAGTGTCAGTTTGAGTCGATCACTTTCCTCTTCACCCTTCAATTAGGATAGAGAGTTACGCCGAGTCGGGTTATCTAAACACACAGGCGCGGATCATTTTTATAAGTCTTTTTTTTTCTTCCAGAAACACATAATTACTGCATTAATCACAGTTACGGAACATTATTTTAATGGAAATGTTCGAAAATCACAGAAATTCTTCTAAAACAAACAACATAATACGTACAAACTTATAAATCAAATATAATCATTAAAAATGAAACTTTATCACAGAATAATGAAAACTTATTGACAATGTGCAAATATGAAAGAATTCATACTTTCTTCGTTGATCCTGACTTCAGTTGATCAAAAAATGTCAACTTAATTCATTTAAACAGCAATTTCGAGGAGCAAATTCATAATTTGACATATTATGGAAAACACCGGGGAGAAAGATAACTTAAAACTATTGTTTTTGAACTTTAATAAATAAAAAATTTCGATAAACAATTGAGCACCGAGATTTAAATTAGGTAAACACATCAGTATCAAAATTCATACCATGTACGCAAACGAGACTGCGGTATTTAGCGTGTAATGCTACGAACTCTGAACTGAAACCTGATATTATTCAAAGAGAAGGCTCCAAAAACTTGTAGAAACTGGTACCCAAGGGTCACCTGTGCTACGCGGCCGTTAGTGGGGCTACTCAACCTGTACAGTTTGCCGGTGCATGCGGTGTGGTTGCGTACCGCAGGTCTGTGGCTGCTCACTCGCCAGGCAAATGCTATGCAAATACTTTAGCTCGTAAGAAACCCGCACAGTTTTTTTTTCCTTCGATTTTATCGTACATAAACTTGGCAGTAACATTCGAAACTAGAGAGATCTTTCGTACTCTTTGACGATGAATATGAGGGTAATTCTAGACGGAAGAGAGAGATTTTGGTAACATCAGCTTAGCATCAAAGAGTAAGTAGAAGAAACTCCGTGCAAAGTTAAGTTTGAAAATGAACAACACATAAAGGAATTACGATGAAACCGAGTTGATTAGGTCATCGGAAAGAAAACAGATATTTAAGCTTATCGAGTTGAAATTTAAGAAATTATCAATCGAAAGTAGATATTTCACGTACTAGAGAAATAATAATTTCCTCCTCTTTAAATTAAGCAAATGAAACTGAGTGTCATAATTATAAATTATTGCGACTGTATTCAAATTGAATTTATTCCATAATGAAAATTGATGAGCAATGATGGAAGAAGGAGTAAGTTGGGAAAGTACGCTCTACATTGAGCTGGTGTGTGAACACCTTCGTAGAAATCTTATATAAAGTTAAAAAAAGATAAAATCTTCAAGCTTAAATTCTCCGCAGTTTCTTCCAATATATTCACATTGAAGTAAACTTCGTTTTTTTTTTCATTGCGAAAAAATTTGTTAATTCAAGTTTTCAACCTGCAACAAATATTAAAACCTATCGTCGGATCAAAACCGTAAACGAAAAAATCGACAGCGATCAATTTTGAAATACTCAGAGGAATGAAGTTCACAGGGAAAGAGAACGTTTGCAATGTTCATATCAAAAATTGAGGAAATCTCAAGAAATCACCAAATAACTCTTCTTCGACATAACACTATTAATAGAGACAAATATTTCATACACAAGTAATGCTAATAGCTAATACTGATTAATAATACAAATTGTGGAATCACGTGGACTACGACTAGATCAAAAAACACAGAAAGGAAATCTTTGGGTTTCACTAAATACGTAACTGAACAAAGAGAAAATTACGAATATACAAGTGAAAGTGTTAACGAAGGTGATATATCCCCATTAAAGAATAACCGAGCTGTATTCGACATATTGAAAGTTTCCCTCCAAAGTCACCTAAATTGCAAGGAATTTCCTATGAAGGAGTGGCAAATCTTCAAGGCAACTGATGAGCTCAACTAAGACATCTGACCATGAGAGCTGAACGTGCTGGCATCATGCACTGGTCGAGGGAGCACAAGAGCCGTAAGGAGGAAGGAGGAAGGCACTCAGATGATACCAATGGAATACGTCACACCCGAGGCAAGGGTTAAATTAAAATCAGCTCAACAATTATTGAATATTATTTAAATGTGAGGACGAAACTGCTCGAGAGAAAGTTATTCTTTGGAGCATAAAATGGAAGCACGGTACATTAAAATTCATTCAAATCGATAAATAGCTTGAAGAATTTAGATGACGTTGGTATGCAGCGCAAGAAGAAAACTCGAGGTTAAAATTGTAAGCCCATCCCTGTGATTAGTTTTTAGAGTAAAAAAACTTGAAAATAAGTTACCACAATTACAGAAATTGAAGAATACAAAAAATCATCTTATAAATTAGATGTTATAAATTTTGAGAACCTTGCGATCATTCTGCAATTAATTCACAATAAAATAAAATCTGTATATATAAGTAAAATTGGTATGAAAACAAAATAGTACGGATACGGTTCAATCAAGGAATGAATGCAAAACTAAAACAACTTAAAATAAAATAACAAGAAATTCTTCAAACGAGTTAAGAGAATCACTCCTGTTCTTTACCAAGCACACTAGCTCAAATAACATTTGCATAGCAAGAGGTGGTTAGCGTGAACTCTTCTACTGCTACAACAACTGCTTAACTGATCACATCACAATGCTACCAAGACGTCGCCAAGGGCAATAGAAAACTATACAACGCCGTAAGAAAGAATACACAAACTTACAAGGCTGAGGCGGTGGTGCGGGACAGTTGCGCTCGTCCTCGCCGTCCCTGCAGTCGTAGACGCTGTTGCAGCGCAGGTTCAGGGCCAGACATCCTCCGTCGTTGCAGCGGAACTGATCGCTGCGGCACGACACCGCTGGGGGGGAAGGGCGGTGTTACAAGGAACAGTGGTGAGGGAGTGATCCAGTACAACTATGAGGAGTACAGTGAGCCAACCAGCGAAACGAGTGGATATAAGAGGAGTGGAGACGGTTTGGGAAGTGAAGTACAAGGGGAAGACAAGGTAGAATGGAATGAGTAAGAAAAGATAAAGAGGAGACGCATGAAATTCGTCATGACGAGTGGAGCTGTCAGAAACGTTGTACAAGGGTCAAATGAAAAATAAGCGCAAATGAGGCACCTAATGAATCCAAACATGAGTGGGAATTGTTGTGACCTAGATAGTGTATCTTCTGTGCCAGTAGCGCCCGCACTCGCGTCAACACCAATTTGAGGTTCTTCGTGACAAGAAGATGTCAGAGTAACCATCAAGTACTCGTACGTCGAGAGCCGCTTCAGATGGAAAAGTGATACGTGTATAATGATATTTTTTTAACATAACTGATGTGGTTCATGGCAGTGGCAAAGGATGATGCCAGTGGAATGATGAGTAGGTGATGGATGAGTAGTAACAGAGATGAGAGGTGCTATACGAGGTACATGTGTAAACTATCACAAGAATGTAATGAAGTGCGCCTAATGTTATAATGACATCGTTTTTCGTAGTATGTACATCAGCAGTAATTCCTTCAGGATACACACAAATATATGTTCAATATTTGATAAGCATATTCTACTTCAAATCCTAATTTAGTATTCATAAATTTTGAATGATTCTACGATAATTTATATCATGCACAAAATAAATCTTTCGAATGAACGAAGTCGCAGACACGAAAGCAAACGTACATTTAACTATTTACAAATGAACAAACACTAACTGCAGGGACATATAGTTCTACCTGAAGGAAACAATCAGTAACGTTTATTAGCAGCCATGATAGAATTGCACTTTCCCACAAAAAGTAAAGTGTAGTTTCTACTTGCGTAATAATCGGAAAGAATATGCAAAGAATTTTCAACTTTGTGAGGACATTTTAAGCCTCAGAAGTTATTTAAAAAATATTTATACTCAACTCCATTGAAGAAACAGGTATATTACAAGCAGAAAAAAAGGAAAATAATGAAACTTATAAATCAACGAATCAAAAGACACGAATGGGACACATTAGGAAACAAAAAGCAGAGTAAAACACATTTCACATAAATTAAAGGAATAAGTTCCTTACCTTTTCCATCTAGCACAGCGACTTACTTTTACACGCTCAAATATTAAGTCGTTACTGAGGAACTATTACAAAATGTTTTCGTCATGTGTTATTCGGTTGGGCGCTCACGGGCGCGATAAACGTATGCTAGGCCGGGTGTGATGAGGCTTCACGATCTCTTTCATTCGCCTCGAATGAGATAAGAGGCTCCACTCACGATAAATAATTAAACCTACACTGTTACACGATCGAAATACAGGAAACAAAGTTAATTGAAACAAATAAAACAAAAATCATGCTGACATTGTTACTAAATGCACTAAGCTTGACACTCAGACAGATTTACGGAACCATTTGTCCCAATAGTAAGTGAACCCCTAGTTGCATGTCGCCCAAAAAATAACACCATGACCAACGGGAAAAATGTGCGATTTTCAACAGAACACCGTACTAGAAGAATAACGTCAAATGAAAGCTTAATAAGTTACATAAACGCATTTTTTAAACTACAAACAAGACAATTAGATCACACCAACGCAGGTACCAATGCTTGAAAATCTTCGCGGCCGATGACCCGCGTGACAGACCTAAAGGTTAGCGTGACCACCAGTAAAACGAACACACATTTATGCTCAGAGGACCATTAGCAACTTCTGGAGTTAGTGTGGGAAGAAACATCGTTAGAAAAGCTAGCATTCTGAAAACTCAAATCAGTACACAACAATCTGAAAATGAAACCGATGTTAGTAGAGGCACATACGATTAACAATTATTCCAAGACCCAAGAGACTGAAGCGCCTGGTTCACATAGCTGGGAAAATAAATTATAAACTCTGTTATGGGTTAGCGATACAGTGACTCGATCATAATTAATCTTTACCTTCTCTAAATTAACTTATTGCCAAAAGTAAAACTTTTTACGGACTGACCACGAGTCACTCACACTTGCCTAATCTTGTGTAAGTCTTGTCTCGTTCGTTGACTGACAAAATAATTTAGTCCCGATATATTCAAAAAAAGTGAAAAAGCCTCACTAATTTATCGCAGAATAGTCACGCTACCACCGATTTCATCTCATGACAACTGCGACTAAGATAAGACAATATCTATGCTCACTTCAAGTAACGTAAATATGATAATCGTACGAGTATCTTTGTCGCCTTTTCGATTTGAGAAGATAGTAAGCATTAGTGCACTAGTGTGACAATTGACAACCATCGTTGGAGAAACGAGAATTTCACCATCAAGGTTAAATCATCGCGCACTAGCCTTATACGATAATTTCCCAGGTTTTAATCAGCTCCCTTGCTAAAACAACATCGTACTTCAGTTGTTTATGTTAGGTGAACTTCAACGCTCTCAGTAAAGTTACAGAGCAATCCGTTAGTACTCGTATTATGAGCGGAAGGCTATTACGTAGTTTTACAGTGAACGACCGCGTGAAACAGGATACTGCTATTATAAGGGACAACGCTAAAACATTTGACCAGGGTTTAATTTAGATGATGCATAATCACGGATGAAAATGAACGTCTTGATTTTGTCTTCAACGCTACGACACGCAATAAAATACAATATATCAATTATAGGACAATCCTGCAGCACACACGTTGAGTTGTTCGAGATAGGTGAAAACGCGGGGCAACACTGAACGTAGGTATTATGAAGGTATTTTTATCAAGGAAGTTCCGTATTCAGAGTTCCTTCTGTGAAATACTTATAGAATGGAAGGCATCCTGGAGGCAAGATTTGCAGGAGCAGCAGCTGCAGCCCTAAGTATCTAGGAGCATCACTGTAATTTTCGGTACTGGGGCAGGTTGAAGATCAATAATGAAATATTACCGAAAGCGTTCATCGTCCTAAACCTGTGTTGAAATTAAAAAAAAAATAGGTGGGCATTTATCGTGCCTTGAGCATAAGTTAGACATGAGTTAGAGATTTGTGGGATAATTTCAAAGGTATTTTATTCACATTTAAATGTTATACCTATTCTGATAAAAAATTTAAATAGCAGCTCGTTGAACAAAATTTTTCTCTTAACTTCACAAAGATTTTTCTTATGCATGATTCATCGAACAAAGATTGTCGTTCAATTTAGCAAAAAAATAGGACGTTACAATTAGATAATTATTATCATAGTCATTGTTTAAAACTCCCTATCCACATCAGATGTGATTCAAAGAGAGTGAAGAGAAGAAAGGATTTCCAGAGAAAGGGAAATCTATGTACAAGGCATGCTCCGTCACAAGATCCCCTGCGCAATTTTAAAAATTAGGAGAAGATAAAAACAAAGAAATGGCGAAGAAGGTGTGAAAATTGATGGACGCAAAGTAGACACGAAAGATAGAAGAGCCGAAATCCTATCTATAGCTGAGGAAACTTATAGCCTATCTACAACTGAGGAAACCTATAACAGTGCTCCCCTGGAGACGCCAGTACCCTGAGCATGCGATAGATAAATCTAACTAACTTAATTCCATTGCCTATGTGGCCCCTTGAGGGGCGTCTTACTTACAACCTGGAACCATCTTTCAAGTTTGCGTTCCAAATATGCTGTGTGCGAGTTTACTCCGCCGGAAGTATCTTATTTTCTTTTCTAACTACTACTCGTCCTTTGGCCAGGCTTCGGTATCTTAGTACAATATCTAGAGAATAAGTAGTGCACACGAGCTATTTCAAATCGAGTATGATGTAGAAGGTTCAATTGGCTTGTACCTACAACTTGAACCAGCGATTAATATTGAAATATCTGGCTGCCCATTTAAAAGTTTGAACTTTTTCGTTTGCAATTTTTATACATTGAAGTGGAATTCATTTTTCGTTTCTTGCTTCAGATTTGGCAACGAAGGTAACCTCGAATCTATTTTCTATCCATTTATGACCATATTTAAATTTAATTTTTAGAAAAATGCTACCACATCAAACATATAAAACCAAAATTGAGCTTTTCCTTCATTCTAGGCGGTCTAAATCCCCAAAACTGCATATGAAAGCACTTTACATTACAGTGATATTTTCCTCGTGAACTCTACGAGAATGCAACCGCTAAAAATAAGACATTTTGCTTTTTGTGTGATTGAAATAGAAGTGACCGGAGCAAGCCGTGGGAGTGAACCAAGCGCTGCAGTTAGTAAGAGTAAGAGAAGCGCACAACGTACAGGACAAGAGCGGCACACCAGCAGCTGTGGAATACATACTACCACAGTCGCTCTCATCGGATCCTCCCGCACAGTCTTCCCGTCCATTGCAAACATCGTCGTAGGGGATGCATTTTTTTTCGATTTCGCAGCTATATTCGCTACTCGAGCAAGCGACTGCAAGAAGGCGCCACAAAATTGGCATGGTTAGGAGGGGTGGATAAAGCACCAATAAAAAAGAGTTAGTCTACAGAGGTCGCCAATCTGCAAGTCACTTTTCATATGAAATTTTCAATCAACGAACTCCAATTTTATTAATAAAGAAAATTCTTTGCTTTCCAAAAGCATACGCGGCAACCCTGTATCAAGATATGACTAGCTGATCATGACAGCGGTTTATTATGCATTTATATTAAACAAAAATGTTGCTCCAAAGCTCGTTAAGCTACAAGCACTCAACTCCGAGCAAAAATCATGAAAAAATAAAAAGGAATAAACTACATCATTGATTTCTGGCACAAGATCAACTTGGTAAATTAAAAGTGAAAGCTTTAGAAATTTTAGCTCAAAAAAATAATTTTGTTTGTGCTGCAAATGGCAAATACATAAATAAAACAATAAGGCATTTATGAAGGGGCACTACGAGAATTGAAATTCTAATTGAAGATGAATGTATTTTAAACAATGAATCATGAAAAGGTGAAAAAATCAGTTTTAGTTTGGATGCCATGACACAATGGGTCAGTTCATATTTTCATGATGTTTGCTGCGTTAATGAAATTAATGTAAACTGAAAAGCGACACAATATCCTTAACTAAGATTAGATTCGCGCAAGTGCATACAAGTCCTCATGAATGTCATGTTCGGTTTCTACAGCAGGTACAGTTAGTGGAGCAGCAAAAACCATGGCGCATTTCTAAACAAGAAGCGTTCAGCAAATCTACTGCCCGTTTTGAGTTAAAATACAATGCAGTCAAATCAATCAAGGAATTTTGGCATTAGACGCAACTTGCACACTTGACCTTTGACAGATATAAGCTTTACATTATTTTCAGATGTTGATATGGTATAGGACATGGATCAGAACATGTTTGAAAACTCTGCTTATATCAAATAGAACTATCGATCTTCAAACTCATAAAACCAAACAAATCAGCAGTTTAACAGTCGCACGAGAAGTTTTCGATGTTCTCAAATGCACAAGTTTGAAATATTTCACCTATTTCGTTCGTGTCCACATGATACTTGGCGGAAATACTATGATATGATATAATTTAGCAGCCAAAAATTGTACAGCAGTATTTTAACTGACATCCTAAACTGATCTCAGTGTAAGATAATACAAATTTGAAAACAAATGATGGCGGCTAGCGAATCGTCAAGAATGATTAAATCTGTTACGGAGAAGTGTGAAAAGACTGTGTTATTGCTAAGCATGGAAAGGTGTTTTCAGAGTTGAAAATATTAATAAAAAAACATGATGAATGAGATGACCAGAAGAATGAAGCACCAATTAAAAGCGTGTTTCAACTACCAAAACTTTCATGGATGCTCACGAAAGTTTTCAATAACTACGTCGAGGAATTCATGATTCCTGTTATAAAGTGGCCATAAGTATTGATGAAACTAAGCGCTCTAAAAGGCGAAGAACCAAACCCCCGCAACAAAAATTTCTCTTATTACAAAAAACATCCTTTTTCTTTTTCATGTCATTTGGCAAATCTCTTGGCTGCAGGGTTTTATAAACCGATTTTTCACACGACAGCTCTTGGAGAAGACCTACCTAGAGAAAATAGTGAAGGTGCTTACGAAAGACGTAAAATGAAATTGAGTATACAGAGGTTAGTGAAAAATTACGAAATACGTTAGGCTCAGTTTTGCCATCGTAACGACGCTGCACAAATGCCTCTGTAAGTTTGGTTATATGCAAGAAAAAGAAAAATGTTTGATAATTTTGATACTTGAATAGCAATAAGAACTGAATCTCATTTTGTTCGAGGCACAAAAGTAAAATTCTGAGTACTTAAGGCCGAAGAGAGTGGCACGATTGGGTACGAGCCGATGACGAAAAAAACAATTCGGAAGCAAATTATTTGTACTTTAGCGACCTCCGGTCAATGGAGAGCAAAATATAGCTTCGCGAAAAAATAAAATGAAAATAAATTCAGGACGACAAATTACGATTGAATAAACAGTTTCACGAATAAATAACGAAGCAAGGAGACTTTTCTGATATATTTTAAGCATTATTAACATGTTATTTTTAATGATGATTAGTTAAAGAGTGATGTAATTTTCACTAACGCGCCGAGTTAAAAAGAAAATTATTTTCTGAGGCTTGCGGTAATATGAATGTATGACACGATGTGAGAGAGCGAAAAGCTGGAGTAATAGAAAACGAATGAGGGGAAGGTAATGTTATCTATAGAAGTAACCGATGACACTTTGAAGCAAATGACATGACGCCAGAGAAGAATCTTACAGTCACAATTGAGCTCATCAGAATAGTCCTGGCAGTTGGTTGTGCCATCGCACTTCTGTCGAGCTGGGATACATAATCCAGTTCCACATCGGAAGAATTCAGGCGACGTGCAATCAGAGGGAGATGCCCCCCCTGAATCGGGGGTTGCTGAGGCACCACCAGCCCCAGATGGTGGAGAGGGCTGGGTAGGGGGGGTTGCAGATCCCTCTGTTAAGAGCAACACCAACCACAGGGTTCAGTCGTGCGGCAAGGTCTTAAAAATTCTGTTCAAACGAGGCCCACTGATCTGCAACATGTCTAACTGGAAATAGATGTGGTCTAAATACAGAAACATGTCAATGGCCTGGTAGTGGCATGAAATTCGAATTTTGAAATTGGCCCAACCAATGTATCACTGGATTGTTTGGGATACACGTCAAGTGATAGGAACCATTGTTTTGAATTGCACAATAGGTTACAGCATAGAAAACGCTAACAATTTCAGTGCGATACGGAAAAACCCTCAATAGGAAACGCAACATCTCAGAGCAGTGGGCCACCTTAGAACGAATAAAGGAAAAAGACTAAAAAGTTAAATGCCAAGTGATTATTTAAACGGTGCAAGATGGCTCAAGACACGCTCAATATGTCGGGTTATTATGGCGAACTCGTTTGAGCAGCCGCAACGCCAGCGCCAACAAACAGGAACATGTACACACGATCACCACTGAAAGTGAAGCACAGCACGAACAAGACTTTTAATCTGCTCTCAATAAATAAATGAAGACATTCGTGAAAAGCAACGCGTGCAAGAGATGCTCTGAAAAAGAAAAAAATTAAATCTATATGAATTAATACGAAGGATTTAGTTCACTCTGAAATGGAGTATGTTCAAATCATTTTTTAAAATATCATCAATTAAACACAGTTACAAAAAAATGTGAACACCTCCGTGTGTGGAATAAAATCACGAAAACAATAACTACAGTCGTTTTTCAGTATGGTTACTTAATAGTTACATTACGTCCATTAGGTCAGCGTCAGTACATTTCATTATTGCTTACACCTTGAAAGTACAAACGAAAGTAATGAGAGTAATGTCAACAAAACCAGACCATATTTTCAAGCAAGCCAATCTAGATAGCCTGTCAACCTTAAAGATTGGCTACATATACTAAGGCAGCTACATACAAACATATACTATGGACGGTCGAAAAGGAATTTTATGTAATGATTACATTAAAAGCCCAAATCATTTTTCCCAGGTGATACTATTTACTCCACTCGAAGCGATGTCAAGCTTAGAGCCAAGACGTTCTTTCACCGACTTTTCCATGACGATGACATTTTTCACACTTTACCACCACACCAACATCGCTGAGCTCTGTAAGCCTGGCCGGCAGACACGGTGCGGTCACGAACAAGTCAAGCCGCGGTTCAGTTGCAACCGCGGCACAACAGACCTTCCAGGAATCTCTCAAGTTTCACTGGGAGAAATGTGATGTACATTTGAATATTTTCTCGAGGGAGTTTCATGTCGATATCCTCACAATTTACATCCAGTAAAAGCGCTAACTGCCAATCTCCGTCAATGAAAAAATATCATGGAAAGCCTAGAAAATACACTTCGAGTTGGTGATGACTTCAGAATACTGAAGTTTCCGTAAACAAGAAAACTGCGAACTCAAATATTTCGGAATCAATCTAGGATAGAATCCAATTTTAGTAGAGTTTTTTAGTTACCCGTTATCCATTCGACACGCAAAGAGCAGTAACAGGCTAACTTTCATTGCATTCGATCATTGATGTTCGAGCCAGGACAAGTGCTTGAATTCTGACACAGACGTACTCACGGCCTTCAACTAGAGACTCGCTCAATCAGAGTCGCGTTTCAAAAGCCGTCCACTGATTGCTCAGCACTTCCAGATTGGCAAGTAAGACATCCAATTGAGCTTGTTAATACGACACAATTCAGTTCAACATTCACGAGTATAACCTTGTGATTAAAATTGTCTTTTTCACGAATTTCTGAAACGTTTTCCACAGCTAATTGGTTGTAACGTTTTTTCAGACTCAGTAACTGACAAATTTACAACTCAAATCATAATAAATGCCGAAAAAAACAGGACGAACAATTTCTAACGAGTCTTACATTCGGATTTTTTTGAAAATGTGTAGGAAAAAATCTAGCACTGAGAAGTAGTCACATGCACATAGCTCCATTTTGATTGATGAACCATAAAAGTTAAGACAACGGATCTTGCTAGGCATATGAATGCATACAATACGACTTCCCCCTTACCAATGTTACCAACACGAGGAAGATTTTAATGATTTTGATTTGTGAAATTAGTTGAAACTGTAGCCTTTTTCTCGGAGTTCAAACTTTCACCATCACCTCGAACCTGGGATAGGTAACATGTCATTCTAATTTATTAAGAAGGAATTTACGCGCTTCACTTAACCACATTTACTACTCGAAATACTAGGACAGCAATATTTGTTAGCAGCGGATGCGAATGAGTAATTAACAAACGTAACCAAAGAACTCACCATTCCGTTACTATCTGCTACAGCAGTCTCCGAAAGCTACAGTAATAGCAGCATAGTTCGTAAAAATAAAAATAAAAACAAGTCAACCTTAAATCATATTCCAGGTAAATCAACCAATGACATATACTCGTAAACATGAATGATGCATAAAGTTTCATTAACGAAGTACAAGATTCATTACGAGAAATTCAGCGATTGAATAGATTACAGCAAAATCGGAATAAACCAAAAAACACAGAAACAGATAAGCAGCAAGCGAATCACGAAAGCAACCAACAGAAGTAGGAGTACAGCTAACGTATCCAGATATAGGAGTATAACTATTCTTCGTAAATCAAGTTGGCAATGAAAAACAGAATGTAACTCACGACAGTTGCGTTCGTCAGAATCGTCCAATGGGCAATCTCTTCTACCGTCGCACCTTCTCCGCAAGTCAATGCAGGTGCCATAGTCACACTGCCACTCTAGGGCTTGGTTGCAAGCTGCGCCGTCCAACGGACGGAGACACGGTTATCAAGTTACATGCAGGAAGATTCGTTAGACCAGGAGGACCAAATTTGCAGGTATAGTCGAGTCATATTCAATGTGACGAGGGCAGCCACATCCCATACAATACGAATTGCCCAGCCCGATACGAGTCCCAGTGTCGTATTCGACGTGGCATGAAGTGCAGCATTCGATTCGAAATCCAGGATTACGTTGGGGCAAATGCGAATCCAGTCAAAACCAGCAGCAGAAGGAAGAACAAACACAAGGGTTAGTTATGCATCAGAGAAAGTTTTAAACTTCAACCTAGCAAAGTTAGAGAGCAGTTAGTCAGGAAATAAAAATTATGACATTTTTATCAAGAGACGAAAGGGCTTGAAGATTATAGTACCTAAAGCCTGAAATTAAATCAGAAAATAACGTTCTAAAAATATTAAACATGGAAAGGTGGCGAGTAAGAATAGAGCAGGGGTTGGGACGATGTTGTAACAGGACGAATACAACGCGCTGAAATATCTTTCAACTCATTTGGAATGTGGAAAGAATAAAATGGGTTAAGATGAGAAAAATAGTTCAGCTCATTTACAGTTGAAAACACAAAGTTAATAGGCTGGAAGGGTGAAATGAAAGATTTCCTAACATTTATAGAAAAAGTCCGCAGAATCCCGTTTGTTACATTATTCTGTAAGACAATTGAACACTAACAATTGACTACTGAACGCAAAATCACGCAAAGCATTAAAAACAGTAATTTTATCACGAACTTTAGTCACCCCAAAATGAAAACGAACGATTACGATTGCAAGAAAGAGAATGAGAGATAAAAAACTACGAAAGAATATCGAGAAAAACACAGCTTAATCACAAGAACATTGCTGAAAGCCATCCCAAATATTCAGGAAAAGCTATAAAGCGCAACTCGGAGAGCGGACCTGCAGGTAGGTCTACCGAAATTAACTTACGTTAAATTTACCTTTAAGGCAATGAAAAACACGGTTAGAAACATATTCCTAAGCCCGAAGAGAACTTAAGAATGGAACCATTATATAACCAAGTGAATGGCTCCGCTTCAAGGACGCGGGCTATGTCGTCTTGAAAGAGAAATGACATTTAGTATAGATAGTTGAAAACGGGGAATTTATGCACAAAGTGTGTTCCCACAGAGACGGAGAAACATCAAGTTGAGAATTAAGAAGAAGAAAAGACATAAAAGCGATAACGAGGAAGGTATGCTAAAAATTGAAGGACATCAAGTGAGCACGAAAGACAGAAGTCCCTACGGCCTGTATACTCGGACAGCTGAGGTAACCTAAAAAACATGCCCCTTTGGGTCGCCAGTCCCAAAATCATACGATAAGCAAACGTAACTAAACTAACACTATTACTTATCCTATGCCTCCTGAGGGATAATAATAACCAAGCAATTTCTAATGAATTCATAATAGCAACGCTTGAGGGTCAAACATTCACCATTATATAAAAATAATAGATTCCGTACCGTCGGAGTTCAACAGAAATTTTCAAGAAAATTCTCTACCACAGCAAGAAGCTAGGTATAACAAAGTTCATTGTATTACTGAAGACCAATGTGAACGGCTAATCTAACTGATTTTTCAGATAATAAGTCAAATGAATTTATATTAAAAACTAACCTATATATCTCATGACCTTTCATTTTATCCACTTTAAATAAAAAACATTTCACTTTCACTATTTTTAACGATGAAAGTAAATAAAAACCTAGATGATAATTATTCCCGACGTTTATCACAGGGCTCCTTAAGAAACATGAGCACTAATACAAAAAATACAACCGGTTACATGATTTTTCCTGAAACACACCAGTTCATCTTGTACGTGACACAGTAAACTCTTCAAGCGATTCCAATGCAGGTACTGACATAAGTCTATGATAAGTTTTCCATTATCCCTTGAAATCTCAGTTAACCGAGAGAAATGCGAAAACCGTTGATGCTATTTAATGTAGAAATCAGTAACAAACAATAATGAGTCTAATCAAGAATGAGTACGATGAAGGTATCGTGGCAGATCCCCGTCTTAAATTTTTGTTCCGTGACATGCGTTGCCTTGAGATTCAGCAAAGTTATTTGTGGAAGAAATGTAGGTATCATTCATCCACGTCATGAAATAGTAATAACATTAAATTAAAAAAGTGCCTCGCTTAAGCAGGAATTTTTATTGAAGAAGCACTTTCCTTAAAATCTTAATAAATATGCAACGGAGATTTGGGACTCCATGATTGTTTTTCTGTCCTGATTCCCATTTGGGCAATGAAGAAATCAAACCTGAAAGGTGTACCGCGAAAACTGGAATCAATTTCTTAAGACCACGAAGGTGTCATGCAAGCAATCACAGTCAACTTCGTACCAGCCAATCACTTTAGCGGATCGTGAACACAAATTAAGATACACAAGAGCCAAGAAGGCGCCAGTACCGATCTGGCAGGCGGTCTCGTCGGAGGCATCAGGACATTGAGGGATGCCGTCACAGCGCAGGTAACTTGGTAGACACAAGCCGTTGTTGCACGACCACTCTTCCGAGCCGCACGCTTATGGTTCATATTTCACATTATTTTAATACCAAACCAACTCTATTTCAAGAGGTGTGAGTGTTGGACATAACAAAACATTTTATGCGAAAAAGCTAAGGAAGACGATAGAGGTAAGTAGGCATGTAAAAAAACTTACACTCCTATAATAGCTGTGCTAATGTTATTATTTTTTCAGCAGTCAATCGAAAAGGAATATAAATTTGGTTACCGCAGTCAAAATAGAAAATTACAACGGTGAGCTATACTGTATTTATAGTACAAGATAGAACACACCCTAAGCTATAGAACGCAAGTAAGAATGTACCGCTGTAGAAAAACAGTTCAAGACACAATAATATAATTTTAAATTGAGAAACCATACACTTAATGTATAACACAACGTTGAACATGTGTCATGAAGTCAAAATAACTTAGGCGGGCTTATGAACAGTACAAACTTACGTCCAGTTTTAAATAGAAATTTTCAATGAAATTATCGTACCCTGAAGACAGTCGTACTCGTCGGAGCCGTCTGTGCAGTGGGAAGTTCCGTCACATTTTTGGTAGTCGGGAATGCAACGACCGTCACCGCACAGGAACTCCCCGGCACCGCATGCTGGACCAGTATGGCAGAGGTAATTCGAGGACCGAGTGCCACGCATTCAATACTTCGTTAGTCTAACCATACGAATTAGCATAAAAAAACTGATGCGTGCTTCATGGTACAGCCAATAGCTGAACCATATATACTGGTGTCCTCCGAGCGCACAGGAAAACATGCCGCATACTCGTATCAATGGTTACTAAGCACTCCGATGAATACCAATGCATTCTATATAGTTCGTGTGGGCAATAATATTCATGATTTCAAGCTCTAAAAAATCAAGCCTTTCAGCTGCTCAATATCAACTGTGCTGGATATACGTAAGCGATGAAAAAATTCGATTTTACACTAGATTAACAGTCATCGAGTTAGGACGAAAAAGTTTCTTTTCAGAAAGTATGCAGAAAAAAAAGTATTGCAGAAAGTACTCCATATGCAGAAATTAGCATAATCAGCGCTGCCACGTAAGCGCAGACGGCTCAGAGACGGGAGTCAAAGTGGTGGCATCAATTTTACGGATAAATTGTGACAAATTCCTTGGGCTCAAGAATAGGTACGAGAGGTATTGATCATTATACGGACGAAAACGTTAAATAAATGAATTTTGAAGAAATTTTTGGCAACATTAATAAGATAGAAAATGTATTTAAAATTTATGAACAATTTTGAAAACGTAGACTCATACAGTGATGCGATTCAGTAAAATTTTATAGCTAAAATTTTGAAAATAACAAAAATTTCGACAATTTTTGAAAATTTTAAATGTTTAGCAAAATTGAGTTCTTATTAGAAAAAATTTAAGTGTATGTAAAAATTGTTTGAGTGATCACAGTAGTTCCTCTATTTTTAAAAACTCACTAAACGGTATGCAATCGCATTAGGGGTCTATCCAAATTTGTCGATTTTTTTGTACTTAGAGATGACAACAGATATGATTTTTTTTAAATATGATGCGTTTCAAAATTTGAGTAAAATAAACAAAATGACCTATAACATAGATTCTTCCCAATTTCTGACGAAAATTTGTTCAACCATAAATTGAATCAGAGTCGAGACATATGACTGATACAAACGAATTCCAAGAGCACTTGAAAAAATGTAATAAGTTTTAAGTAGAATACAACTTTTTATTACGTCAACTTGTTCAATCAAAGTGCAATCAGAGTTTTAGTAAGAAAATATCAGTGAATGAATTCCATGAAAAAGTTTCTTGCTCTCATCCGAAAGTGCAAAATACAAGCAAACCAATATGCGAAGTCTGACTATTACTCATTGTGACTCAACAATTGTTGAACATTTGATAATCTAAATGAAGCAGATAATAGAATAAACGGCTAAGTTTAAGCGTGACGAGAAAGGAAATCAATCACTTCAGTTTGAGCAAATATTTTCTCATTGTCTTCAGAGACATTTTTAAGTATACAAACTGAACTCTTTTTAAATCGTGCCAACTAAGCTTTTAGAAGATTTACACTCATATTCAACCAAACGCCCTAGTTCTTAAACGCGTCTAAGTTTTGGATGCATTATGGTATGGCTGCAGCCAGTTCAACTCATTCTTAGGATTATGAATTAGCTAGAATTAGTTACAATCATGCCAAATCAACTTTCTGGTCCAATACTGATCTTACGAGGTCATTTAAAAGGGCGTATTGTCATGGCAACGCAAGGCAACACTACTTCCAAGGACTTGTTGATGCCTGTCAATTAGCATGGCAGTAAACAACTGTTAGGTGAAAGTGTTGCATCATCATTGATATGACGCCCTTCTGCTCAACACGTTATAACATTTCGAGCATTTAGTCATGACAACATTACGTCAATAGTCTCGTACATTTAATGTTACGTTTTGGTTATAAAACCACTAAAGCGCGATGTGCATTATCAGAGATGGTGATCCAATCACTTATTGAAGTTACGAGTTAAAACCAAATGTGTGATGCAGTTTCAAAAAGTTAATTATTTAGAAATTGATCAGTAATCTTATTTCAGTGCCAATTACATACTAGACAAAACTTATGGCATATCCGGTGCTTAAAAATAATGACTTAAGTTGTCATTATTTTACTATTGTCAATTGACATTAGTTCTAAAAAACGATAAGTTTCGTTGTATGCAAACTAAATTGCACTTTTAAAACCAGATACGATAATTTCAAAAGCACACTCAAGCACGCAATGAAACTATGAATCAACGATTCCAAATGTTAATGAAGCCAATAGAAGGGATGCGCTACGAGACTGGCAGCGAAGTCTGAAATCAGCTCGCACTGTATTTCAGACTCCCAGCCATTGGTTTGCTGAAGGGAAACTTTGATGCCAATCATTGTTAATTGTTACTGAGAGCGAATTTAAGCGTAGACCGTACCACTGGAACACCCTGTCTCGTCGGAGCCGTCGCGACAGTAAGCGATGCCGTCGCAGCGAAGGTAGGACGGGATGCAGGTGCCGTCACCGCACTGCCACTCGGACGGTCCGCACGATGCTGCTTCCACAGCCGCGCAAGACACGTGTTAATATCGAGGCAAAGGTAGACACGACCTACACTTCACTACAATTCCGTCATACACACAGGTTGAACACGTTTACAAAGTATTCGAAACTTCATTGATGTAACTATCAGGAAGTAATACATTTAAAGTAAGAAAAGATATTTTTTTTAATAATAACGTTGGCAATACTGCCTGTGTTATAAATTCTCCCGTACACGAACACGAATACGAGTGAATAAAGCATGATGGCATATTGTACTACATGTAAGTGTATCATCACTCGTTTAGAGGAGTTAATGTCACAACAATTCATTCACTTACAAGAGTGCGCAGATACAATTAGTACTCAATAAATCAATACACAGAAACAATAGGGGATAGAGTATCTGGAGAAACAGAGTGAAAATATCCCCCACAATCAAAAGAAAGTCAACACAATAATTTTGTCCACCAAAAAGCAGTGAAAATTTGGAATGAACAGAAATTCCGAGGTATGAGAACAAACAGGAGCCGATCACAGAGGAAAGACGCGAGTTTTCGCAGAGTTCAGGCTATTTCGCACCGAACGAGAAGGGACCACTGAGTACGGACATTGGAAACGGGGAATTTATGCACAAGGTGTGTTCCCCCTCAAGATCCCCAGCGCATACGATCAGCAAGTTGATAAGGAAGAGGAAGCAAATATAAATAATCATGAGCGAAGAAGGCACGGAAATGGAAAGAAGCAAAGTAGCCACGAAAGGTGGAAATCCCGGAGGCGTAGCTAAAGCTGAAATAACCTAGCAGTATCTCCTTGGGGATGCTAATCCTCATAGCATACCATAGACAAACCTAACTAACCTAATCCTACTGCCCATGGCCTATCCTATGCACCTTAATGGGGCGCACTTATAAAAACCATCTAAGAAAATCGATGATATGGTATAATACTTTAGATAGCATAGTTGCCATCAAGATTTGTCAGTTTTGTATTTTGAAATGAAGGCCTGTATAATTTCTGGATATGACTGATGAATAATAACTTCCTGAATGAGAAAGTAAGCGACTTCACAATTTATAACTCAGACGTGCCGTCTTCCTTCTAAGGTATGCAGGGATGGGATGATGGGTTTGAATTTACAACCAAACGATCTATCTTGCTTGATGAACTGGAGATGCTCGTGAAAGCCACTTTGTGACTGCAAAAACTGTCATAATGGAAGCTAATTTTGTGAGAAAAGCGCCAAAGATCGAACAAATATGGAAGTTGTAAAAGAAAATTCCCAGGAAATAAGTGCAATTTTCATCGTTGGGATATGTATAGTAATAGCATGACTGACCATTCGTAATGCTGATGCTAGAAAATATTTTTTACAGTAATTGCTCTTCGTAGACAACCAATTTCCTACCTCGACGGGCATAAATAATTCGAAACAAGAGTTACAACTAAATGGAGAGCACGATATTATTTTCCTACAGTATAAATAAGTTAGATATACTAAGTAAAATAATCGACTAGAAATTGATGTCATACTGAGTCAGCCAATTCTCCAAAAAATTACATAAAGGTCAAAAGTGCATTAGTCACCAGCACTGTACGAAAACAGCTTAGAATGGGAAGATATACTGGAATCATAAGAAGCAGAGCATTTTTATCTTTTACATCATACAATAGTTCCTCTTCCGAAACGGCAGGAAAATAGAAAATGAAGCTCTTTACCACTAGCTTCAATATTTTAGCTAAAAGTAGATGAGAGAGTGTACAATATATACGAGAATAAGATCGCCAAAGAAGCGAGTCAAAAGAGAGCACATTAAGGAGATACATCAGAGCACACGGCACCAAAAAGCTCCCACGGACTGAGTTCATTTGAACATTCCATTCGGCCGGGAAATCGCAGGGGACGAGTAAGAGTGCTAGCACACAGCCTTAATAGCCAGTATAGTAGCTTTTTCATCAATAACCATTGAATATATAATTGCAATAATTAAAATTGTTTGCTTTGTGGACATGCGGGTCACAGAAATTGCAATATAATTCAGACGATGGTCTCCTGCAGTTGTATGTATCGCACTCTACTTGAGCACAATGCAAGAATTTACAGTTTTTGTGTGAAAATCAAAAAACAAAGAGGACCCCAATAAATCCAAGAACGCATCGCGAGAACTGCTGAGACACATTCCTTGAGCGGAATACACTACATGTCCGAGACAAACTAACAAATCCTTTCTTGAGTTTCTATTTAATTCCTAACCACACCGAAAAGGTAACCAAGTACTGACAGGTAATCGTAAGCGATCATAGAAAATTAATTAATTTTGACTCCCTATGTTAATGAAAAGTAGGCGAAGCAGTATTAAGAACTTATTGTCAGAGGTGGGCAGCGCTACTTTGAAATGTAGCGGCCGCT
>VOMN01065995.1:0-16591 GCA_014899125.1 Orchestia grillus | reverse complement strand
CCAGTGTGGCCGGGGCGTGAAGGCCCAAACATCTCCAAGTATCTCCAAGTAAGTATCACACATTTTCATCGAGTTAAGCCGAACATGTCTGTGACGTAAAATAATGTCTCAAATATGTCATGAATGTTAAATATTCTTGCCTGTGCAACATTCCTTCAATTGTCAGATGACTTGAACATTTGCTTCCCTCTTCGAGTCGAAGTCAAATCAATGAACACAATTTTCAATAAATTTATTTTATTAGCGTATAGGACGTAAGTTCAGTGTATGTTTGAACCCCGCGTCCCACTCTACGGCTAGTCACCCGTTACAAAACCTAACAAAACCTTTGATTGATAACGAAATGACAGTTATTGTAAAACTATGTTTGTTAACTAGTGGATATATTTCAATGCCGTTATCCTTGTCGTGTGTCCAATCATAAATCTTTCTATATCTCAAAAATATTAGGTTTACAAGTTAATGCCTTTTCCATGGGATTTCTTTTGTTGCTTGTTATGCAAAATTATGCTTTTTTATCTTTTCGTGGCGGCGATAATTGCCCCCGTCATCGCTGGCAAAGGGTCTCGGGCGCATTAGCCGGTTGTACATCGTCGCCTCGGTGATGATAAGAGTGTATAAACATGCATGTCAGGCGGCGGAACAGAGATACGATTATCAATGTGGCAGAAAGAAAGTTAGACTAAGATTTATATAAAATAATTACGATAAAAACAGCACAAGATACAGCGGTTTTAAGCAGCAATAACATAAATTTTGCTATTCAAGCCGAGCCAACAAACCACCGTAAATGCACGTAAAAATTCACAGATGGGAACAAATTTAACCAGACAATATTAGAAAAATTAGGCTATTCAATTTACAAGATGGCATTGTCAACATCAATGATGGTTCGCAAGTGACACGTGCAAGGCCCATCACTACGGCCACGGTATTTGAAGATTAAGCGAGTTTACGGGCATGCGAGACCAAGGAAAATTGAGTGTTTACTTGAGGCACAATGCATGAAGTTTGAGCAATTTCACTCCGATGGCTACCTGAAAACCGTGTTCATAGTCATAAGTGTTGTCTCAACACATCAACAAAAGCTAATACGCGTACTACAATACCAGAAACAAGGCACGATCGTCGGTTATAAACTGGAGGCAGCGTCATTCTCTCTCGATCCTTACTCCTCTGCCTGGCCTTACGTATTGAATGCCCAGTTTCAGAAAATTTATTTTCACCGTAAAAAGAGTGATCTGTTACGAGTTTAGATAAACACAAAACAGAACTATGCAGGCCGCTCGATGCAATAATCAACGCTGCGCCCTTAACTGCCGTCTCAAGCGACGCAGAGACGACCGCGCGTGGAGCCCACGGTGTGGCTGTCAGGGCTGCGGCATTACGAAGTCTTGTGGAACTTGGACATTTCGTAGTTCGTTCCAAATTTACAGTGAAATGAAAGGGCACTTACGTAGCGTTATGCAGTGAAAGAGCGTTGTACCGTTAAATAACTGACAGAAATTTACGTTATCCAGCGTTGAAATCAGTCTGGGTAGACGCGATGCAATCCTTGTATTCCAAAGTTCATTCCTGGTTCGGCGACCACTCCTCATCAAAAAGATGGCTCATTCGTTTCAAATATTTTTCCTACTCCCGGTATTCGTAATTGGGCGTCGGCTCTAAAAGTTAAATTCGACAATTAACGAACAAATTTTAACTCACTCTCTGGAAGCTCGGGTTCGAATTTTATATTCCCGTTCTTAAATATATCCGACGCTCTTTAAAAAACAGTCTCCACCTCGCGCAGTTCGTACTATGAATGTATGCAGCGGCTCAGCTCTATTTTTTGACTTCCTGCTGTCACGTTTTTTGTAAATGAAATAAACAAGAAGAAATTGCTATCGTGAAATCGCTTCAGGGGTTCGAAGGCATCTTCGTTTTATAAACACGCTTATGAAAAACAAATCGGGTATCTATTTAAGTGGTATCAATGCCGACACATCACATCGAGCGTTCGAGGATACCAAGTCCGCAATACTGAAAGCTGCCTTCCATTTAGCCTCCACATCGTGTGACGTCATCTCGAAGCTCGACTACGCTCATTTGAGCCTGCGCCAGCGTCGTGAGAGTCAAGTTATAAGGTATGAAACAGCGAGCTTTGTTTATTGCTACCATGTATGACTGCGTGATAGAAGTAGGCATGAGCCAGTAAATACCCTTTCTCGGTTCGATATGAGTTTCAACAAACATTAGGGTGTAAATTTGTAATTTATCTCAAGTAGGGAAAGCTGAATTATACTCAAAATAAAGACCTTTGTGTGGAAGTCTCAATATTTAAAACAACATCAATCAAGCTAATGAGTTTTCAAAACCAAAGTACGATTGGTCATACCAGTCATAAACTATAATAATAGCGCAATAACAAAAACAAAAACTCACAGTAGCAATTGCAAACAATATTCTCACGCACACGAAAACATGTTAATTTTTGGTAGTTTTTGACGGGGAAGTTGCTCATCATGTTTAATCCACCTACATGAGCTTCACAAAAACGGGCGTTCAATGAAAACAAAAACGAACTGAAGCTTCAGAAAGTAACTTGACTGGCTTAGTTTGTTATAAAAATCGGGATTTCCATTCGCGTCGGAATGAGAAAGTTTATCCGCTTCGAGTTTCATTTTTCTTAGATAGTTAGAAAATAATTAAATCGCACAGTTTGATAACTATTCCATGATAACTTCACGCAGCCAAACGTTCGAAAAAAAAAACATTCCCCGACCTAACTAAACTCGCCTTCCACACGCTCGCTACACGACAGTAAAAAATATTTCTCTTCTCTCCTATCAAATTTAGGGGTTTAATCCTGGAAGCAAGTGGCGCGCTCGGAGCTGCTGACCAGTCGGCTCGAGCGCTGGGTGCCTCCGTGCCTCAAGACGACCTCGAAGCTTGGGAGGACGAGTACAAATTTATCTCTGATTGAACGAGGGCTGGTTTCTCGAAGGCAACGAGCGCGAATGCAGGTAGAATTTGGGTTGCTACAAATTGTGCTGTTACTGGGCTGAAGAACGGGGTCAGCTCACAGCCGTGCGCAGCTGGAAGGTACAACCGTGAGCAGCTGAGAGATACAGCCGTGAGCAGCTGAGANACTGAAAGATAGAGCCACGAACAACTGAAAGATAGAGCCACGAAAAACTGAAAGATAGAGCCGCGAGCAGCTGAAAGATAGAGCCGCGAGCAGCTGAAAGATAGAGCCGCGAGCAACTGAAAGATACAGCCGTGCGCAGCTAAAAGGTACAGACGTGAGCAACTGAAAGATACAAACGTGAGCAACTGAAGGATACGGTGCGTGAAATAAAAAACGTACCATCCTTTGTTTCAAACTTGCATTTTCAAAATATTTTCAGCATAAGATACACTATCGAAGTAAGTTTAAATTCAAAGAAGGTTCTTACTAAGGTTATGTTCTAACAAATTTTCAAGACAATTGATGCAGTGTATAAAAAGTTGCATCAATTAACGTGCCGTGCTCCGTCTCCTTATGTGTCACACTATATTGCAAGTTCTGACACTGTAATCTGTAAGCCAATAAACACAAAATATTCCTTGTAACTTGCAATATATTTGAGGAAACGAGGTAAAACAATTGAAGCAAAACACATCGTAGGAAAGGGTACTAAAACAATGCAGTGACTATATTATTTATCAGCGTAATTTCCACGCTTGAATATCACACAGAATAATCTTTCGGTCAAGGAATATGCCAATGGACTAATCGGAGCAGTCGGTAAGGACTCCAGCGACACTTCTGATCTCCTCCCACAGGGTGTTCTGTCAAGAGCCGTCAAGAGTGCTCTCATCGGCATATTATCCTAAGGCAATAAAACGTGACGCATTAGAAAACGGAGCAAGACATTAATTTATATACCTTGGTAAATACTGCCTCGATCGAATGGAAAATTTATAAGAATATTACCCTTAGAAAGAACCTTCTTTGCTTTGAAGATCACGTCGATACTACGTCATTTGTCCCGCCAGTATTGGCGGGCGCCTCTACCAGTAGTTTAAGAATACGAACCCTGGGAAATTTCTATCTAAATCCTCAGGAGCATGACAGAGAAGCGGACCAACCAACTAAACAAACAAGCGAGACAAACTGTGAATTAGCCAAGTGGATGAAATTAAGGTCTACTGTTCCTGGTACAGAAAACAGCTTTTTTTGCAGATAATATGAATGATTTCAAGCCGCAAGAAGTTAGAACGAACGTACGAGTATCCCAGCATCAAAAAAAGCAAGAACCCACGTTCATTCAGACGCAAGCACAGATTAACCTTCTCATGACTTGCAGCACGTTAGTTTTCATTTCTTAGAGTAATCTCTCCAGTAGGAATAGGTAACTCAGCAGGACATGAATATTGGGCTTAAATATTCCTGACGTTCCGATGATGTTACTCACCTAGTTAACTACGCAGTCTTTACACCATCGAAAAAGTAAAAATTATATCCAAGACCGGACTGGACATATCAACGAAGTTCACTTAAAAAATGCATTGGTCACCAATTATATGAAAAGATGGAAGCAGAAGTGTACCTGAAATTAAAATTAAAATATAATGGACATACCACGCCAAAGCTGCCGAATTCCAGGGGTAAAATTTCCAGTGTAAAGTCTCGAATGTACACCGATGTGCACAAAAAACGTGTTCGTTGAGCCGCACATCTCAATAAACTAAATTGCCAAGTCTCGAAGATGGTTAAAATAACACTTCGTTCTCGTAGTCAACGAGCGGTAAATTAATACGCAATAGAATACAAGGCTGTAAGCTGCGCTGACTGTAAATCAGAAAAGTCTACAAGTCTGTACGAAGAAAAACTAGTAGGGTACCCGAAGAGCGTACGTTCATTAGTACGGTCGCTGGGGGAAGGCATGCCACCTTATCTTAGAAGGCGCGTTCACAAGAAATCGACAAGGCTCGAGCACGGCGGTCTGCAGAAAAGCCTTCATTGCAGACTCTGTGGGAAGGCTTTAACAAGAATGAATTGCCACTTAAAACGCTTGCTATATAGTCCCCCTCCCCGCTGTCCCTAGATAAAGCTGACCGAGAAGGAATCGAAATGAACTAACGAGTTAAGTTGGGAGAATGAGTGCACACGGGCTGTGGCGGTCAGCGTAGATAAATCGACAAATGAATAATGTGAACGCGAACTTTCTTGTATGGAATTGGCCTTAACTTTACGCCAGCAGGAAATTCAAAATCAGAAAGAGCGAAAAGTTATCACAGCTTGCGAAGTTACATAAAGCCAAATGAGAAAGCTCACGCTCCAATTCTTCCAATTGCGGTAGTAGACTGCTTGCTAAGGATGTACACGTCGAGCGAATGCGCTTTATTATACAGGCTGGCGGCATAGACTTCGTGAAGAAGAAGCTTGATTCTAATACACAAGACACAACACATACAAAATCATGAGCATATGCACAACAATACCAGGATTTTCATGGATAATCACATTTTATAAACTATTTACCAGTAATTATAAAATCAATACTGTGATACTGAGTCAATAAATACTGTGCTCAACTTGCCCGACCTAACAGAGTTAATGAATTTAAAGACATCATATTTCACGGAAGTAATAGACATATTGAAAGTTGCTCGCAGGGAATCGCTGAGAAATTTATCTGTTTAACCAAAAAACACGGACAGGAGAAATAAAAAAAAGAAATATAAACTATGCAAAAGTTAAGAAAGTGTAAAATTAAGGCTCTCCTTAGACAAGTACTCCTTGTACTATAAAATATATGTCAATGTAAGAGTAGATTTTATGCAATGAGTGGGTTCGTGTCATACAAGAATTCAATTTTAGAATGCACACTAGGTACAGAATATTTGCGTCATTGTTATATTTTCTGAGTCAGTCTCGTAACAGACAATCTATAGATGGTGGGATGAAATTACAGGATAATAATCTTGCTGTCTGGCGGTATGGGACGTGGCTATCAACACAAGTATGGATTGCTCAGCTCATTCCTGTTGGTAATTTTCTTTTGATTCCAACGAACTACGAGCTTGGCCAAAGGAGCGTCTCAGCTTTACAAAGTACGCATCAAATCAGACTGCATTATGCTCAATTTGAAATTTTTGGCTGAAGAGCTCTGACTGAAACAATAACAGAAATAACGTTAGGAAAAGTTAGCCACTTCGAGCGACCACAAAGGAGGAAGAAACGGGAGGAAAAGACGGGAGAAAGAGACCAGCCCTGGCCAGAATAAGGCCAGGTCGCCAAGTCTGGAGGCACTTGACATGTACGTAGAGGCGCTCCTTTACCGTGCGGTAAGACAACGGCAGGGCTGGCTAACATTTCAATAAGTCGAGCTCCATGAACTATGTCTCTCATATGCGGGGCTGGGAAATAGAATGGCAGCTACATTGGTGGTGATGTACGGGAACATTTCAGAAGTTAGTGATATAAAGTTACCTAGGTTACTGGAGTTCCGTAAGGAAAAGCTCGATCCCGCAGAACCCAAAACATTTTCATTGTTCTCAAGTCCCAATGAATAAACAAGACGGAAGATGGTCTAAGACTGTTTACGATTTTTTTCCCATCGTAGCGTATGAACACCAAGCTCATTATGATTAATTCACCTCCAACATGCTGCAGGTGAACGCCACTCGAGTTGAAATCAGGTTCGCGACGCGTCACATGTTTTTTTAATAAGAAAATACCCGAGTAAAAAAGACAAATTTTAAACTTATTTTGACGTATTTACGTGCGCATGAACGCGTCAGGTTTGTCGCAGTCTCCTATGTGCCAAAAATAAAATAAGGGTCAGACTTACGTGGTTGAAAACCGCATAAACAAACGCAGAAAAGATATTTCAAAATCTATCGCTAACGAGCGTCCTTAGTTTGTGCCGTGCGCGTATGAGGAGACTGGACGTCGCTCAGAGCAGACTCGAGAGCGGTAGAGCCTGTGTTGGTGCGGTGGACATGTCGTGCCTCTGTGTCCGTCCTCGTGAGGTCCAAATGAACAGCTTTCAACCAGGAAGACGACGGGTTTACACATGCTTGATGCCATCCCGATATAAAAACTCCAGGACCGGAGAAGATTCGTTTCCCATTATATGAACTTGAAATTATATTAAATTGCGCATTAAGACCGAAGAATGAACGGAACTATAGCAGATATAATACGAACAGGATCCTCAACATAGGCAATCTTGAGCAGTGGTCGTAGACCATCGAATAACACATAAGTGCAATAGAAAATGTAAGCGAAATTCAAAACTTGTACTGAAGCAGGAGTCGAAAACATGAAGTGGAATAGATAATTTGCAGTATGAAAAAATATCAATAGTGAGATGGTAACGTGCAGTGAAATCGGAACCTGGTTACGATATTGAAAACTGGCAATACGGTAGAAAATATGTAGTAGGGTGGAAATTTGTAGGAGTTGATTAGTAACCGACAAAGAAGCCTGACGAGATAGGAAAAAATGCTATACTCTGAGGTAATTAAAAATCAGTTGGTAAAACAATCACCCTATTCTACATGACATAAAATAATGTCTGTTTATTTATTACCAAACAACTGGGAAACGAACATCGAGAAAAACATCAGTCGACACGCAAAGTAATGCGTTTCGACGTACTCATGCAGCAAAATATCAAATCTTGAGCAGCACTCGCATCAAATCCGTACAATCAAATAACGGATGGTTTTGGCATCGACGCCGGACAGTTTAAGAGCCGCGCTGCGACACAAGTTCTGGTGAATACGCGCGTAAAATTCATGAATACACAAGCAGTCGCTATAGTCTAGTGGCGTCCAACACCAAGAGATCCATGCCAGTCTATAGAAGCGGTCGGCTCTCCAGTGTGTTTGCGGAGCAGCAAAGGCTGGGCGCCTCGTAAGGAGGTGTGTCTGGCGAGGCCTCCCTCCTCGCTCAATGGAGGGCCTTTTGTGGGGGCCCGAGCTGACGGGCCGCACAGCCCGAGCTGACGTGCTGCACAGCCCGAGCAGACGTGCTGCACAGCCCGAGCTGACATGCTGCACAGCCCGAGCTGACATGCTGCACAGCCCGAGCTGACGTGCTGCACATCCCAAGCTCACATGCTGCACAGCCCGAGCTCACATGCTGCACAGCCCAAGCTCACATGCTGCCTGCACAACATACACTAGCACGTAATATTAAATTTAAATACATAAAATAAAGAAGGCACTTTCATTCCCTATCGAAGAGTAACAAATACAAGTTATTAAATGAGGTCTGTGGGATTTGAAATTGTTAACAATTTTATAGAAGTAGGCTCGAATAGAGAATCAGTTTACAAAAAATAAGTGTCTATATTTATAGCAAACGCAATGATAAAATTTTTAAATTAAATCATGCTCATATGCAAGTCATAGCAAAGTGGCGATGTAACAAGAAGAACATAAATAAACACTCGGCGACTCATGGTGTCTAGCTACAGGTATAAAATTTCGTATTAAATCTTGGTTTCCCTTGACGTTACCTGCTAAAGTTTCAACTGGCTAACATTCAGGGTGAGTATGAAAGCGAAAGACAGAGCCTGGCCCACCGAAATCTACAGACTGGCCGGGAAGGGAAATTCAACAACGCGGGACATGCTTATGCAGTGCGCTGCCCTGTGACGCACGCTGGAGTGGGGTCGAGTAGAAGCCGCCGCAAACATGGCTAGTGCAGCAGGGCTGGTGGGAGGCCTGTGGTGACTTCAGAGGCTGGCCACATAATAGGGTCATGCTGCACTCGAGTCCTGGGGTTACAAGGGCGCTCAGGGAGCAACATGACTTATGAGGAGGTACCTACACGCCTCATCTGAAATTAGACTCGAGTCAATTGGTATCGAAAGTGTCCTTGAGACGGACACGGGTGTCGAGGGGCTGCTGGGACACCTAGTGCTGATCGACGATAACAAACGATGTCCCAACACAGCCCTATCTTAACGACGGCCATGCCAGTTTTGAAGCGAGCTTAATTTTCAATTGTGTTTCGTTCCACACACTGAATACTGAGAAGTGAGGAGCGTGCGAGTGAGCAGCGATGAGGACGAACGGCGTGAACGCTTGATGACACCTGCAAACTTTTAGCTAAACTTTGATTTTGCGTCGACCATTCATGGCTTGACATCTTAGGTCTGGTTTGTTTTGGCGTATGTAAAGCCAGTCCCTCAAATCGTAAATAATAACAACGCTGATCGTAAAGTGGAAACCTAGACCATCTAATACGCTAAAAGTTGATCCCCTTAGTCCCACAGCTCTACTACCTGATTAGCTACCTTTTCTACGTTAGCGAGTGTTCGCCTGCAGCGACGCTCAAGGCGGAACCGCAAGTAACTTACCAATCCTAATCAGTATGAACATCACCGCGAAACGACGTAGGTTTTTAAAGAGACAATGTAAAACTTGAGGTGATCAGTGAATATTGTTCAACGAATAGGAATCTAATCTGACATTCACAGGTAAAACCCTTGGAATGCCCTATTGAAATTTCGTCGGTGAAACTCACCCTGACTGAGCGAGGCACAGTTGATTTTTAACGAAGGACGCCTCAAGCAGCCGTGAGAGCCGCGTAGTAATTATTTCCAATTAATTATGAGCGCCTTGAAAACACGTCGTCGCGGCACTAATGATGACGAGCTCCTCCTCCCGCCAGCGCCCATCCGACCTCAGTCACGTCTGATCGAGGGGTGGCCGCTGCGCGAGGCTCTTCCCACGGCGAGCTGATAGCTTTAAAAATATCCTCTACCCAATTGAATTAAATTGGACCAAAATGCACAATGCACACAGTTCGGCCCTATGCAAGTGGAGGCGCTGCGATTTCCAATGATGAGAAAAGCGATTAGGGATACGAGTACGTACTCGTGAAAGCGAAACGAAAGAGCACTTAATTATCATACGTTTAGATGCGAAGAAAAGAAATTATCGGGATACTGGAGGTACAACCAGTGTAGTTTGAAAAGGAGTTAGATATTTCTCACAAAATATAAAGTAAGTCGAAATATAACGCAATCGTAAAGAAAAGGCAGTTCCAGACGAAGAAAGAGCACATTATTACGGCGTTGCCAAGAGCGGGTATATATAGCAGCCTACACCATCAGTTCCCTGGAGCCAAGCATGGGGCCGCATAAAAAATTAAAAATCAAACAATCAACTCGCACCCTCTGTAACCACAGGGGTGGAAAATTTAATTTTCAGCGGATTTTGTTGACAGTTATCGCAAGGAAACATTTTTGGGCAAAGGATTTGCTTGCACAATAAGCCACAAATAATCGGAGCCAAATACACCTTCTACATAACATTACATTCGCAACGACAACACTGCACTACCTGTACACCAAGCCTATTGCAGCTTACAACCCCAAAGTCGTCCTTAGGTGCAGCTTACAACCCCAAGATTGGCGAATGTCCTGTTGTATTGGAGGCAGGCAAGTGAAAGCAGAGAAAAGTTTACGCCTTCGGTTTCATTTTTCTGCATATGGGACAAAAGTTTTATTAATGGAACTCTGTCTAAATCAGCAAAATATTGCGATAAACAAACACGTGTGTAGAACTAAGTCCTTGTTTGTAATAGTGGTCGCATTACTGGCAATTGTTGAGGAATATTTAAAATTTCAAACATAACAAATTTTTGTGTTGAAATTAGCAGATGAATTATTTTGTAATAAAAGTTTAAATCTCGAGCCGGGCAAGGAGGTGCAGTTCAAAGCTCATGGCTCCGGCTCCGACCAAGTGAGCCGCGTCAGCCCAAGCCGCTCCGGTCTGTGCTCCGCGTCCCCGACTGGAAGAGACGCAACACCGCCCCGCACCTACGGGCCTCTTCAATTCTAATAAAAACTCGTGTAGGTCTTCGTGATGAAGCCATGAGTTATTTACATGTGGCTTCATCACGTCAGAGTTCATGTGATGGACAGTGCCAGAGTTTCCTAAGCCGCGACTTCACTTGACATGAAGCTTAGCAGCTCACAAAACTGGACATGACACTTATTCTCACGTAGTTTGCAGACAACCATTTTCACGTCCACCAAAATCCGAATAGGCAAAGTCTTTTAAAAATTAAGTTCGAAAGTCTTCGCTTGAAATACCTTAAAATGATTTGAATCTAGTTTAAACTACACTACCAAACTGCTGGAAATTTCAGCAAAGCCACGTGACAATGGGCTTGAGAACCTACAGGATGAACAGTGCTCATAATTTTGTCTCACTGAAATTGTACATAGATCACAAAAAAAGATTAACTCGTGATGACGAAGTTTAATTATTCGTAAGACTGGGCAATTCCAGGGATCACCACAAAATGCAAAACCTCACGAAAAATTCTACGACGGAGGTATTTCAAGCACGAGTATTAATGCGCAATGGAATCGATATTTACAATGAAAACTTGAGTCACACGAGGGAATTTTTAATTGCAGTCAAGTTCAACTGTAATATAAAATTTCTCTGAACTTAGAGTAAGCATAAGCCATTAGTGATACACAAGCAACTAATCAAAAGTAAAAAAAAGCCCGTCCAACGACGACAATCCTGGAAGAGCACTCGTGTTTCAACACAGTTGAGGATGAAGCACTTTTTCACGATGACAAGCGTAAATAAGAACATGGAGGAACCGCCGCAACTTCTAGGAGGAAGCTTCGACTTTCTACTGAGGCTTCCCAGGCCTTTGGACGGGGACCAAAAAGCCTTTTTTATTTAGTTTCAGCAGAAGCCTGTGAGTGGGAAGGCAGTTTGGAGCGGAAACTGAAGCGGCGAACGTCCGAGGAGACTTTTTCTAAATCTTGGGAGATTTAATGAACGTACTTCAAGCGGAGATGGAATATTTTCAGTGTGGTCTCAAATTTGGATGAACCACCTGTCAGTAATCGAAATTTTGTAAAGACGCGAGGTAAGAAATTTCAAGAGCACAATTAAATCACCTATTCGAATAATACTTTAATATTTCGGAGCCTTAGAGTTTTATGATTTAATCTGACGAAGCTCAAAGTTCTAATTTGCTGGAAACTATACAAATAAAGTTATTCTTACCTATTTCAAAAGTTCCAGTTTTCGAAATAAGAAGTTAATTATTTTCATCAATACGTCAATGGCATAAAATACAATGCGAGATATTCACAAATGAAAGGATGTATGATTTCCCATAATCCTCGTGCGTAAGAAGCATCAAAGCTTCCGAGCTTAGAAAAGCTACATCTCTATAATTATTACAGTAACACGAGCATGAAATTTTCAAAGTAGAACTATCACGAATTTTCACGCAAATAAAACCTAATGAAAGACGTGGCAAAGCTACTGGAAGCGGCCGCATACAACGCGTTTACAGAGCCTTTACAATGAATTTCACTCACAAATAGAGAGCTTTCAGCAGCCTCCGGTCGTGACGTCACTAGACTACACCGGTTGGGTCCTCCAAAGCAATGCTACTCTGAGTGGTCTGCACACCTGTGACCGTACGAGAGCAGTCAGTTACCGGGACCGGCTCATCTCTTTGGATATTGTACTATTTGTTTCCAGGAAGACTATACAAATGATCAAATTCAATCATGTTCATAATATATATATATATACATATATATATATATACACCGTTTCCGGTATGAATTAATATTACTATGAAATACTACCGGTACATGGCACATTGCAAAAATGCCTATCCGCCCCATTTGACAATTTAAGAAGCGCTGCTCTAGCGCCCTCAATGGAACGTAACTCCGGGGCCGCCACACAAGGTCACTCGATATCGCGAAGCCGAGTGACTGCGCCATTTGAGTCAGAGCATACCAACAACATCTGATTAGTTGATTAACAAATTATTAATTACTACGATTGTTTCATTGACTTTTCATGAGCTCCGCTGGAAGAGAGTTTTAATCACACCCTTGAGCAGCCCAATGACACATTCTATAGAGACTGAAGCAGTATGACAGACATATTAAAACTGATAATTAGATGGAGTATCGTGCTGCAGGTTAGCTGCACGCTGCGTTGGTCTCTTAAGTGCATAGAGGACGAGAGAAAGATAGGACGAGATGAGACTGGACCTACTACTTAGCAAGTACAACATGAAGACTAGCAACGGCAATCTCACTAGTTTTCTGAACCAGAAGCAATTTTTGAGATATGCTTATAGATAAGTTCCCAAAGTGTGCTTTCCGACATGGAGAGCCGACATGAAGACTACAAGAACCATACAAAATCCATACAAACTTGATGGCTATGGTCGACGGCTCACGTTGAGTTTCTTCACAACAAAACTGACAGAATGAGTGCCCCTCACACGTGTCTGACTGCAAGACGTCTGACTCATACGCATAGTAGCTTCCCACCGCGCAATGTTTCTTCTTCCACCGATTTTGGGCTTGAAAACTAGAAACTTAAATACTGTGTGATGTAAAGCTAATGTATTCCTACCAATGCCCCTCAATAGAGGAAACCATAAGAACACTGTGCCCTAGGAATTTAATGCATTTTGAAACGAAGTTTTAGTACCACACGTACGAGTACTGCAGGGAAATGGACCGCTGCAGTGCCGCTTCAAGGCATGCGGACACTCACATTTCGGATGCTCGTGCGAAGAATCTGCTTTGAGTATTTCAGACTGAAGTATCAGGTGCTCGATTAACCAGTAAGTGGATTGAAAAAAGTTGACATACGAAGTATCTGCAAAGAATTCACTTATGTTTCACATGAAACCGTAAAAGCGATACGAAAGCTTCGCAATTCGAGTTTATCAAACTAGCACAATTGCTGCTGGTGTTAGAGCGTGAAAAAGAATAGCTGACCCCAGCCAAGCAAAGCAGGCATCTTCTTAATTCGTTTCTACCTCGATGTAGCTCACTGCGCTGCTATAAACTAGTCACTGGAGCATCAATATATTCTTCAGCAGGAGAAGCAGGGAGCGAGTGGATCTGTTTTTCGTGAGGGCTATTCGCGAACATAATTAGTCAGGCGACAATGTGACGCAGTGCATTTTGTCAGACGCCGAGTCTATTAATCATGCTACTCATTCAGTAGGCTGACACGGCCGCGAAATAATGAAACTCACGTCGGCATGTGCAGCCTTTTTACGAGCATTTGTTGTAGTTAGGCGACAATATTTCAGGCAACGGAGCCCGACGCGATTACAAGCTTGCGATGAGCATAACGTGATCACGACGAAGATAAAACGAGCCAAATTTGACGTGATAGCGCAAAATTATATTAACTTTGTCTCTTCTACGAGGAAAAATGGAGAAAATAGGGCTTGCTGTTGCTGCACAGCGAGAACAGAGTAACACGCAATTAACCGATGGCTAGAAAAAGATCATTCATAAATCGTATGTGGTAAATTAACACTATGCTTTGAGGAGGCAATCGTGTAATAAGTTTCTGACTGCATTTTGGATAAAAAAGGCTTCTAATTTCTGTTAATAACCTATGTGAATCCCTGTGTTGACATGCGATCAAGAACTTGACGTAATTCTCCAATGAAAGACAAGGCCGTGAGCGTACGTTGAGGACATTTTTGTGTAGTGTCAGTACTCTGGAGTAAAACAAGAATACTTTTAACAAGATAAGTGCACGGCACCATACAGCTCCAAATTGAATGAATTCATATCCCCCATGAGACCAAGACCGACGTCAGACAGGCCTGCAGCACAGGCGTGAGACGACACTCCTGCTCGCGAAGACAGCTCCTTGAAATCGGCCGGACGGATTCTTTTCGATCCGCAAACGAGGAAGCGCGGGCGAAATGGCTCGTAGCAAAAGGCCTCAATTCGAATCTCATTTTTAAACAAATACTTGCTTACATGGCTACTTTATCTAAATTTAAAAGCTAAATAAATGCTAAGAAGCTTCAGCTCTTTTCCGCAAAAAAATCCTACACAGCACACAAGCTACTTTTACCAAGATGAAGCGTTGTTGTCTGTGAACCTCTGCGTAGTTTCGACAGAGGTCTTCACCGTCCGGCTGGGAGACAAGGCTCCGACCTACAGCGACGCCCGAGATGCAAGACTGGCAAACACTCATTTAATAGAGGCTAAGATGATCGGATTAGTTCCCAGGCATCCCTTCCAGTGAGGAATCTCTCCAAGCAGGTCATCTCTGCCACGGCGAGAAGCTTACTTAATATGCCTTGTGACACCGCACAGAGTAAATGAAAGGGAAAATTACGGACTGGATTTCCTTCAACGAACAGTTTTTTCAAGCACAAGCCTGTCTTTAATATTCAATTTAGCACTTATGCAGCCATTTTCTAATATCATCCAATAGGTAACAGTAACTTTTACCGGGCGATGAAATTACCATTATCCATTAAACGCTTGTGAATCGAATTTTCTATCAACTCATTATTTCAGAAAAATAATAAACAACGATTGTCTTTGGAAATTAGGAGTCTGTGAGTCGATTACAAATGCCAGAGGGCAACATTTCTCCTGGCGGCGGCAACATTCACTAAGGCGAGGTGTAGCGGGCGGCCAGAGCTCCTAGACTTCTGCCGTCGTCCCTCCAAACTAAATGAGACAACTGAGACGACTTGAAAGTTACAACTGAAACCTTGGTCAAACAAACCCAATGGAAGGCCCCAGCGCAAACACCCGAGACGGATGGGGCTACGAGCGGCGTAAACAACTCCTGCTGAGCCATAGCTGGTGCGTGGGTCGGTAATGTGGGGTTGTCGCCCTCAACGTGGTTAGCGCAGGTCACATCGAAGCAGTGCAAGAGCAGGTCAAGGTTGTGCCAGAGCAGGTCAAGGTTGTGCCAGAGCAGGTCAAGGTTGTACCAGAGCAGGCCAAGGTAGTGTCAGAGCAGGCCAAGGTAGTGCCAGAGTAGGTCAAGGCTGTGCCAGAGCAGGTCAAGGTTGTGCCAAAGCCCATCTGAGTACGACCGGGGCATATCACGGTTGCGTCAGGTTAGGCCAATGTAGTGCCAGAAAAGATCAGAGTAGTGCCGAAGTTGATCAGGGCAGATCAGAGTAGGTTCGGAAAAGATCAGGGTAACGCAGATAGTAAATCAGCATCTCAGTTGACAAGCGTTTGGTACCTGTGACTAATTAAGATACTCATTATTTAGCATCTTAGTTACCAGAGCTACCATGGACTTCTTTTTTAGAGATGGTAAACGAGTATCTTAGGTACTAAGCAAAAGTTCGGTACCTAACACTAACCTAAGATACCACTTATTTTGTATCATAGCTACCAGGGCTACTAGGACTACCACGAGCTAAAGGGGAATTTTTAATGACGGGACCAAAAATAATATATAATAACTTCTGAAATAATCTACGTATTTTGAAAAACTGAAAAGCAGCCGATTCCTGAGGCTAAGTAGTTTATTTTAAAATTAAATAAATACCTTTTAACGACGATATCTTCCTCAACGGAGGCTGTTCACTACGTCACTAGTGAGTTCTGACTCAATTCACCGAGATTTCTGTCTCGATGGATGACTCGAGTTGGTGTAGATCGGTCGGGTTATCAAGGAAACTCTTCACTATTAGTATCCCTAATGATAAGATAGGAAGCAAAACTGGCATATCTCAGAATTCCATAGGTACATTTTTTTATCTATCTATCTATACCATTTCCATGTCTATTTCCAACTTATGAAA
>VOMN01065971.1:0-14719 GCA_014899125.1 Orchestia grillus | reverse complement strand
CTTCTGCTCGACGCTTGCTCTCCTGCCTGCCTCTACTCGACGCTTGCTCTCCTGCCTGCGCTCGACGCTTGCTCTCCTGCCTACCTGCCTGCCTGCCTGCGCTCGACGCTGGTCCACAGCACATGCCAGCCCGTGCTGCGAGCGGTCGTGCTGCTCGATATTATGGACGAAAATTATTAATGGTCATCTCGATCGGGCTGAGCGTCGCGGATAAAGCTTCCTTTATGGGCAAGGCCGGCACACGCGCTGTGATTGGTGGGCTGCTGGGGGTGCCTCTCGTGAACCCTGTCGGGGGTGGATGGGGGCTGGCTGATGGTTATATGGTCCTCGTCGTCGCGTGAACCCCTGCAGCATTGCAGGAAAGGGGCTGCTCAGGTGATGGTTATATTGCCTCCGCCACCCAGTGAACCATATTTTCCGAAGCGTAACGCTCACGCAATGTTTTAGTTAATATTGCAATTAAATTTCGTATCTGGAAACTAACGGTGCCTCACAAAGAAAGTGTAATTTTTATTGAAACATATTCATTGCAGCTTGAACATCTCGTGTTTTAAACCAAACAAAATTGATTTTCGAGACAAAACTTCATGAATTTTATGTTTTTAGAAATGTTTCTAATAAAACTTTATTTTAGTGGAAGTTTTAAATCGAAGTTTTCAAATCCTGTCGTCGTTAGTAAGCTTGTAATTGAAGTGATACTGTTTGCACCTCTCTCAGTTCGGGGTAGCATCGCTCGCTCATCAAAGTTCGTAAGAGGATTCTGTATCCGTAGCCTTCACTGTCGCTGTTTACCCTGGATCGACAAGGACCATACGGTCCCGTTTTATGAAATTGCTGGGAGCTTTTCATAAAAAATTGAGAGCAGGCGTATGGTATATTTTTTAGTAAGCTAGTACATCACTTAGTAATCTTTTTTTGAAAATCTGAATGCAGTTTTAGTTTATCAGGTTGTAACTAGTTGAGTACAAAATTAAATTCAGTCTTATCGCTAATCTAATTTGGTTTAAGATTTGTTACCCTGGGAAAAATTAGAGTGGGAGATGTCGTAGCTTTGAGTGGGCGAAGAATTTGCAGGACGTAGAAAACCGAATGCTTCTTAGAATTGGATACATTCTGGAAGTACGGCTAGTGCTTTCTTGATTTCAAGTTTAAAGGGTACACGGATAATATCCATCAATTTAGCGCAGATTTGTGAGGTCAACATTGTTATCCATTCATTTTTAGATACGTACATACCAAAAATGGTGTGTTTCTCGAAAAATCTTGCTTCTCTAAATTTATTCATTGTTGCCATTTCCAATATCCTTTTCTATTGAGATAAATACTCAATGTGTCCAGCAGACAATATTCTAATTTCCCCTTTTTCCCTTTACGAACGAATACTCGTACTTTCGCAATGCTGACGTTTTCATTAGGGTAATTTGAACAGTTTGTTTTCAAGGAGCAGCTCTCGCACATCCTTCATACGGACTTCTCATACCGCGAACGTGGCATTGCAGTTCCCATTCGTCTGGAGGTCCTCACGGCGCCTCTTCATCCCAAGCCTCTCAGGGGGCATCGGATGAGCCATAGGCTGTAGAGTTAGGTTAGTTAGGCTTGTCTATCCTGAGCTATGGGGACTGGCGACCCCGGGGGAGCATTGTTAGGTTACCTCGGCTATAGATAGGCCTTCGGGACTTGTATCTTTCCTGCCCCATTTGCTCCTTTCAATTTTCATACCTTCTTTGCTATCTCTTATTTTGGTTTTTCTTCCTCTTCTTTCTTAACGTGTCGCATAATGCGCAGGGAATCTTGTGTGGGAACACACCTGTGCGTAGATTCCGCGTTTTCTCAAGTCAATGCTAAATAGTGCTTCCTTTTCGCTCTCTTGAGATCATCTCTCGTGTGGCCAGGGAGCTTTAAACCAACTAATAGTAATAATGTTCATCCTAATCTCGCTGTGTTGCTCCATCTCCTAACGGACCTGCGAACGTGCATGAGGGTTCCAAAACCATTTACTCATCTCAATCTTATTCACTAATTTGGAAACAAAAACGCTTATTAACCTCATGTAGAAGAGTAACGTCAGTATTAAATTACTTGTGTGAATGTGACGCTTGCTAGTAATTTGCGCGTATGCTCGTGTCCTTTGTTTCAAAGTTATTAATGTACAAACAGTGAGTACATTTTTTCGGACTCCTCTGCATTCGCATTCCTCTCCTAGGAGGAGTTCTTCATGCTGATTATTTGAGTTTTGGATATTCAGCCTGCTACTAGAATCCTTAAAAAATGTTTAGCTTCTCCTTATTGTTGTAGTTACTGCCGGATGTTCTCTACCTTTTTCCTAATTTTTGAACTCTTCGTCGTTTACCTTTTTATGGCTTGTCGGATTGCTATGGAGCATGAGTAGCCATGCGGTTGTGCTTTGAAACCTGCGCCGTATTAGTTTAATCGTGTCCGCTGTCCAGGGGCGAGTCTTGCCTCATATTCAGAACGAATGCACAAATCTTCGTTTTCCTTGCTATAGGTTGGCTCGTGTGTGTTGAGGTCAGCAATTGTTCGTGAAGAAGTCGAGGGTGTGCTTATATATATATGGTACGTCACTACGGTTTGGGGTTGAATACCTGGGTATTAATTTTGTTCATATTATTACCATGGCTTTATCCTACTGTTTCATGTACGTGTTATACGCTTGACTTTCTTTCAAAAATGCTAATTTTTTGCTTCAAAACATTGATTTGGTACTGATTTCTTGTGCTGGATACCGCGTCTGATTAGTTGTGCAAGTGGAAATTGTTAGCAATATTCATTAAAATTATTTCAAATAAATACATCTTTTCATTGCAATTGATTATTTCTGGTCCATGGTCTCGATGGCGAAAACAGATTTCAAAATCATTTCATTTTTTTGTAGCAAAGTCTAAAAACGTTGAGAAATTTCAGACTTCAAATGTATATAGCTAAGCTGCTCTGTAAGGTACCTGGAAGTAATTCTATGTTTTCGGACGAATTTCTCCATTCTGCTCGTAACTTCATTGATATTTTCAAGAATTGTGTTGCATTGCTTGTTACGAGGTATTGCAGTTGCTTGCTCCAGGGTAATATGGAGGTACTTCAGCGCGCTTCTAGGTTCCTTTTTAGAAAACTAGATTTATATGACGATGAAGTGATTTTTCTCTTGAAAGTTGTAAAGTAAACGCAAAAAAATGTATCGCAGTATGCACGATTACCTGTACGATTACGTTTGCAATTATAAGTACGAACCGATATTGTATAATAATTATCTGACAAATTCAAACGTTTATTCTCAATAATTAACGTGTATTTTAGCATTCATTGGGCTTGGCAGTCATGCAATCGACTCACCATATGGCCGATGAAAACCCGAAGGCTTTTAACTAGATTTCAAGTGCAGCAAGTTGTAGTTTTGTGATCACAATGAGACGGGCAACTGCAAGCGATGTCGGCCGCGTGTGCTGGGGCTGTAGTGCTGTGCTGCTGCGTGCGCCTCCACAGAATCCCCTCTGTTGCGCAGAATCAAAGACCACCTTGTGATCTTGCTGGCAGCTCCTTTTTGGTATGATCTTTTTGCTCCCATGTCGACTCTTCACTCTATGATTGTTTATCATTTCACGAACATAATGCTTGGTTTGAGATTATTTTCGTTCTATTTGTACCTGTAAAATAGGATTGTTTGGTCATAAAAATTGAGCATGAGAGAGACAAAGTGCGGTGATAGTGACGGTCCCCTATAGTGCAGAGTCCATTTTCCTGATATCTTTTCATTCGATTCAAAAATTAGAGTTCTTTTTCAATGGTATCAACAGTCGGGTTGTTGCCTGATGTCTGACAGTCGGTGAAATCCGGATCCGTGCCCCGATATCGGAACCGTGTCTCAACTTCTCTTGATTCTCTTCTTTGTGTCCGAGTTGAGTTGATAGAGGCACACCCGCGAGCTCCTGTAACAGTTTCCAACACGGCGTTGGCTCAATCAGAACTTGTTGAGCTGCTTCCGTGTTAAAGGTATGGCTCGTCTACCACAGATTTACTCGAAAGGGCTTTTAGTAGCTTTTGTGTTTCGAAGAGATGCACTTGATCCTTAAAATGAAATATTTTTTAAGGAAACTGTGATTCGGACGTTACGGTTTCGCGTCCTTTGCTGGTCGACGTCACTGTTTACGTTGCAGACGCCACTCCATTCTCGGCTTGGGAATTTCGAGGCTCTTCACATTTTCTCCAGTCAACTTTCCCCAACCGTAGTTGTTCATGCATTGAGCAGTTGCTACACAGTCGTGGTTTTCAAAATTGAATTCACACAGCCTTACAGTAGACTAAACCATATCTTATTTTATGGGAATCTTCTGGGTTCACACGGCTTTTAAAAGGCCTGAGTTGAGTCCGATGTAAAAACGTGTGGCGAGTCCCTTCAAAAAGTATGTGGTGCTTTGGAAACTCACTACACATATATATCATTCTTATCAGCGGTTTATCGACACTGTGGGTGCCACATTTGTGCCTCTGCCACATACTCTATCTGAACTCGTGTTCGATAAATCACGCACGTTGTTTGGAGGCTGAAAACTTATAGGGTTTGAAGTTTGACTTCTGGCAAAAAATTTATTAGAGAAGTACACGCTAGTTTTCGAACTCTTTGTATTTTAACGAAGCATTTCGAAAACTTAGTATTCAAGTCAGCATTTCGAATACTCAGTATTTAAGTCAGCATTTCGAATACCTAGTATTTAAGTCAGCATTTTGAATACCCAGTATTTAAGCCAGCATTTCGAAGACCCAGTATTTAAGTCAGCATTTTGAATACCCAGTATTTAAGCCAGCATTTCGAAGACCCAGTATTTAGGCCAGCATTTCGAAGACCCAGTATTTAACACCTTCCCTGCGTTAGACTATTCCATAGTTTAGTTATTCCTGAGTCATGTTTGGTTTGAATTCGATGAGACTTTCGTTTTTAGAAGTTGAATATGCATTAATAACTTTGCTCTCCGTATATATTAGGATTAATCGTATTTAGTTATTTTGATAATTGAAATTTGAAGGTTTTCTGCAAACGCAGCTAAAATGAGTGTTGGTGAAAAAGTAAACCATTACGCATCGGTGGTTATTTGGGACACCGATGGCCCAATACCCGGGTAACGCGTAAGTCAGCATTTCGAAAACCCAGTGTTTACCTCTCAAGTGTAAAGAGGGAGCACTGGGGAAGGGCATTTGCTCCCACACATTACCACATTTCCTATGTCAGTCGTTTCCCCTTAAAAATAACTTCAGTAAAATCAACATAAAAATTACCGCGGATAAGTAGTTCGGTAGGGTTTTACGTACTTTCGAAGGAATTCTATTGGACCGATGGAGTTTCTGGTGGGCCTGCTGCGTTAGATAATGTGCAAATTCAGCTGTGAAATGGTGGAACAAATTAGTGAATTATACTCGACTTTCCATCATTACTTCAATGTAGAATTGCCTTATTTTTGAGTCTCTTCAATACATTTATCTTTGGATTTTATTTCGTCGAGTTTGAGCAAAAATTCGTTAGTCAATAAGCGCCAGCATTGCAATGAAATTTGAAGCGCCGGAATTAATTTGGACGCACAATTTAATTTCGACTCGGCTCGACGTTCTCTCGGTGAATTTATTCATCCAAAACTATTGATACTTGTATCTGCGTATATTTTTTTTTGTCGATTTCTACTTCATAATAGAGGAATATGGTCATCTTTAGGTTCCTTGCAAAAAATACATGAGTTATTTGAATCAGATTAGTCGGTAAGTCTTCATCGAGACGAAAAAGAGATGCTTGCTTTGCGTTTTGTTGTCGAATTTTTGTGTTAATTTGTTGAACTCTCCCTGGCCATATCAAATACGGTTCAGGAGCGTGGAATCTATGCACAGGGTGTTACTTCATAGGATTCCCTGCGTATAGAAGCAGAATTAGTCCGTACTAAAGTAATAAGGAAGAAAAATAAAAAATTTAGAATAATCATCGAAGAAGGTATGAAAATGGAAAGTAGTAAAGTGGGCACGAAAAGTAAAAGTCCTGTAGGCTTTGCTAGAGCTGAGGTAGCCTGACAATGTCCACCTGGCGTTTCCACTCCCCGTAGCATACGACGACAAACTTATTCTAACCTTATTGCTCGTCCTAGGCCCCTCGAGGGATTATTTATGGTGTGCTAGGGTTGAATGTACTTGATAGCGTACTACCCTTCGCATGTTATACGTTCCATGAATTATTATTCATTTCATTACTAGCTTCGGTTTCATGATTTGTCGATTTCTCTTTTTGTCACCACGTCTGCTCTGATTTGTGTTTTATTCAATTACAGAAATGCAGTTGAATTCTAGAGTCAAAACTTGTCACACGTCGTCTGCGCGTTTCCATAGCACTTGAGCTCTGAACTCTCATTTAAGTTTATGATTGCGTTGCATATTAAACTTGGACACAAGTTTCTATCGTGTTTACTAAGCTAGTAAATTCTCAGATTTGATAATTGTGTTCGAATGGATGCCTTCGAACCGTGAGCGACGCGAAGCAGTGAAGTTCATCAGAGGAAGCGTGCGCCACCCATCGGATTTACGCGCCTTTGGATGTGAGTTCGAGTTGCATTACTTGTACTTGTCTTACGGTTCTGTGAATCATTGCACCTTACTTTGCGTTATTGCTTGTGCATTTTATCGAGGAGGGGGACCAACAGCACGCGTTTTGTAATGAATGCTTCCCCATGTTTTTAGCTTTTCAGATGTATACGACGCTTTTTTTGAAGCTGGTTGTGGCGAGGTGTGCAGTGGAAAATAATAGCATTCCAGTGCTCTTGAGTGAGACTTTAGTTTTACTGACCGCCGTATGCTCGTAATAGCATAAAGTTTTGTTAAAAGGCGATATTACTGCAATTGTTTCAGTAGGTCATATTTTTCTGACGTTTGCTGTACAGTTTCATTTTTCATTGATCACTTTCTCATTGTGCTCAATTTGAATACTCGCTTTTCCGTGACTGACTCCCATTTCAATTGCAAAGTTCGACCATCAACTCTTTTATTTCTAGTTCTCTGAAAGGGTTTTGGCGATTCGTTGGTCGTCTATCATCTTTAGTTTGAATGGGTAGAATTTATTCTCAAAAAGCCAGAAGCTTTCGGAGCCCTTCCGAGCTGTCTGTGATCGAGTGCTCAATCTATAGAGGATCTTTTTCAAGCGTCGACTTACTCCTTTTGTGTTTTTGTCTCTACAACGAAAAAGCAGTCGTGTGAATTCGAAGTTTGTTGTCTTAGCGTATCCACGAATTATCATCAGCAACGCATTATTTAACTGTTGGTGCTCATAGAAAACATTTTGATTGGTTTTCATTCGCAGCTCGTGCGGTTTTGATTAGTTACTGGAGATCAATTGTAACAATTATTCTTATCAAAACCTGGTACTGATCGTTGTCGAGGCTCGAGTTCAGGTCCGCTAAACTCTGTATGAGACCCTTCAAGGAGTGCAGGATAAGCAATGGGGTTGGGTTAGTTCAATTCGTCTACCCTTTGTTAACACGTTGACTCCGATTCTCCACACAGGTAAATTTACATGCCGACAAATATCTCTAATGTAAATTTAAAAATGAAGAATTTTGGTTTCACTTAATTGTTTACTCTCATAATTTTCTTTTTAATCAAAACTAGCTTATTCGATTGATGAACACAAATTTGAAGAAAACTCGAAAATTTGTATTTATACATGATAGTGCTTTGGTTATATAAGGTTAGGTTAGATGATCGCGTGTACCATATATGACCCACTTCGGAGTCCACGTGTTAAAGGGACTGGGAACCCCACGAGGACTCGGGTGTGTTACCTCAGCTGTGTAGGGAAGCCATTAGTTCTGTCTGTATGAGATTTCCATTTTTCGACCGTTGAATCACAATTCAACCTTGTACTTTTAATTATGCCTTCAATATTTTAAAAATTTCATCTTGAAATATTTTGAGAATTGGAAAGATTGCTGTAAGGTTTATACGGATGTCGTTTTATGAATTTTTCAACAAATATTTTAGTTGGACGTGGCCACCATAGAGAGTAGTTCAGTATGCAGACTGGATTTCCATAATTAGTTTTCTTCAGCAGCGCTCAATTCTAATAACTCTTCATCCCTCATGGTATCCCAACTAACCTCATCATCAAAGCTATGTTCCCTTGGCTGCTACCATTGAGAAGCGTCGCCTGCATTAATCTCTGTCATAATAGTTTATTGTGCAACACATAGAACGCGCGTCTGTGAACTCCAAGCTTGAATTCAAGTAATGGGTTCACGTGTGCGTTACAACTGCCGCGGTGAATCTCTCCGTGTGCTGTAAAATCTGTTGTTGCGATGCAAAGCCAAATGAAGCGCAAATAATGCGTTCCCAAATCGCACTGGACGCCCTCTACACCTGTTCTCATAAAGGTCGAGTGCGATTCGTCCAATGATCCGATTTCTTTTTTTGGTGCAGTGACACTTTCTCGCCTGCAGAGCGTCGCATTCCGGGGGCGCACATCTCTTTCTGTGTTTGATTTACGAGATCGAAGTTACCTGCTGCCGTTCAAGCGGGCGAATACCTCAATGCGGTGTTAGAGCATCACCATCGGGCTGGGTCGATGTGTTTGTTTGCTCATTTTCGCTCAATCGCAACTTTTGTAGCGTGTCACTGCGATGGAAGTTATCATTGAGAGCTATTGAGTTGTTTGCAATTTGTTCCATGAATAAAGTTTTTTTTTTCTCTTTGCAGTCATCGGGTTGTGTTAATAAGTATTGATTGAAAACCGAAATGACGTTTTTTCGTTTTAGCAGTGTGAGTTTGTATATCGTATTACTTATTTTGCCATTCGTGTCGTTTAAATTTACACCCTACTCCAATACGGAATTGATTTTAATCTTTATGAGAAACATCTAAAACGATTTTTTTTTTCGTAATGATATTTATATGTACAACATTTTAAATTAGCGTTTGCGTTTGCTCACGGTGGTGTCAAATTTAATGTCCCTTTTGTGACTGGAACTCTAACGCCCAAATTACGGATAAATGACGGAGTGAAGTGTTCGTTCCCTCACACGACTCGTGACGGTATTTTTGAGCACTCCGGTGCGCGGAATGTCACTTGACCCTCTCGACCGAACCTTCCGCGACGTAGACCAACAGGTCGGCCGTGTCTTTCGGATTTTAATTTCTATTGATATCCACCGTTCGGTTTTCTACTGCAGTAATCTGTCTTAATGTTCAGTTCATTTTTTACAGGATATTTTTGCGCCCCACTTGGTGCGTCTTTATGGTATTGATTCTTTCACATCGCAACTTACGGAACTTCATATCGGTACTATGTCTGAGAAATTGTTTTCGTCTTTTTCTGTGACTTATTTTAGTAAATGAAATTTAATAACGCCTCTCATTTGTTGTCGATCACTTGCGTAAATTCGGTGATTTAAATAGTAGTATTCTGCTGCTGCTCGACACTAAACTGTGCCTAAATTCCTGGTCTCCAACTCTTATTCTGTATTAAACCTGCGTTTCTCTGCTTATTGTACACTCTACCGTCTTCCAGCTCTTTTGCTTTCTACACAAGTCTCCTAGTTCCTTATTTTGCATTCTACCGTCTTCTAGTTCTTTATTTTGCATTCTACACTAGTCTCCTAGTTCCTTATTTTGCACTCGACCGTTTTCTAGCTCCTTTTTTTGCTTTTCTCCGGCTCCTAGTTGTTATTTTTATTTTACTCTCTACAACATCTCAGGAAGACAGGATAAGCAGCAGGGTTCATCGAAATAGGTTCCCCTATCGTATACTATGGGGACTGGCGACCCCAGGGGGACACTGTTAGGTTACCTCAGCTATAGATAAAATTTTGGGACTTGAGCCTTTCGTGCCCACTTTCTTGTTAAAAATGGGTGCAGCATTTTGGTTGTTTCTTGACGTTTATCACATAGTTCAGTGGCCAGCAGCGCAGCGGAGGCGCAGTGGCGCGGACGCCTGGACCACTTTAAGGATGAACGTTGCTGCCAAGAACAATTGTTGCCGATATCTGCAAGCGGCCTCTAACCAGTTTCTCGCCTGTAGAGATAATCTGCGCAGAACTGCCACAATCGCCAGAAATTGCCATCGCTGTAAAGAATTGAAATGTTTCACTCGCCACTGGGTCATTTTTAATAGGGTTTATTTCCTTCAATTTACACACTTTTTTGCTGTTTTTCCTTCCTTTCATTTTTTGACTTGCTATATTTATGTGCAGGGTATCCTGTATGAGAATACATTTTGTTCATAGATTCCCCGTTTTCTGCAGTCCGTACTAATTGGTCCTTTCTTTTCCGGTGCTCGGTGCGATATGCTGAGCCCCTGAAGTGCTACACGCTACGTTCTAAACCACCACCACCACCACCACCACCACTACTACATCTTCTCTACAAGAGTTTTCCAGCTCCTTGTTTTGCTGTCTATAAGATTTTCAGATGTTTATATTCTGTGAAGTATATTGGTGCCCAGTCTCCCTTGCTTGCGTATGTTTCCGTCAGTGCATATCTTCACCAAACCGGTTTGCGAAACCAAATAATTAAAATAGGAATTTCAAAATTCCTGTTTCATCCTNCCGGTTTGCAAAACCAAATAATTAAAATAGGAATTTCAAAATTCCTGTTTCATCCTATTAATAGCTACTTGTGCACATCTTGTTCAAATTTTTATTTCTGACTACAAAAAATGAAGATGAAGCATGTCATAAAATTTGTAGCTCATTGAGCCCCGCAGTCCTTGTGTGCGTCGTTCAGATTAATATAGCAAAAAACATGCTATAACTTCAATCTTCATTTCATTTGATTCCTTTGATCAACTTGCATACAGCGAAATTTTCCCGATTTTTCTTTCATGAATACATTTCGGATGACATCATCACGCAACATTTACGTGTCCATTGAAATCATATGTAACGTATTTGCGTGTCTGAACTTAGGCCATACGTCAAGTTAATTCCATATTAAAGTTCCTAGTAAAGAAGTCTGTGATGTTCTCAGCCGGGGTCATGGGACGTGACGGATGGGCGATCGAAATGGTGCACGGGCTGGGAGCAGCGATTCGTATTGTTGATGCAAATATCACGGTCACCTTAAATGTTGCCATCGATTGATCGACTTACCTAGCCTTCTCACTCCAGTCACTGCTGGATGACTGCGTCGAGTTTGTTCACATTTCAAGTACATGCACAGCTAATGCGGAGGCCACCGTAGCTACAGCACTAGCCGCACAGCTGTGGTATTGCACTCGGCTGTGCAGTGGCTTGCATAGTTGCAATTTTATAAACACTTCAGCTTTTAGGGTGCTGACGTGAGTTCTACCGGCAGCGTTCTTGTCGGGTTTTATTTCGAAAGTTTATGATGGAAGAACTTACTCGATACTTTTTTGGAAAACCTCTTTGGTCCCGTTAGTGTTTTTAAAATTGAATTTCACTTCTTCACTTTGGGCATGTTCATGAAGCTTTTTCTGCATTTTTATGGAAGGCTTTTCGTTGGGTTTTCGAAAACATTTTCCATAAAATCCTAGAGTGTTATTTGGAGAGACATTCCACAAATTATTACAGGTGTTTTTTTTAAACTTCTGATGTAAGTCATCCTACTTTCATTGTTTTATGAGAATAATCTATTTTGCATGATGAATTGTTTTGCTTAAATAAACGAGTTATTTGAACTTTTCTCCTTTTCGTTTGATTAACGATTGCTTCTACGGAAAAATTATTTAAAATGGCTTGACATCTTTTTTTTTCTGACTTCCTCTTCAACTCATTTTAGAATATGGTAAATTTTTATTTTCGAGTCAAAGTTGTTAGGACTTGTTGGCTGGAAAAGGAAATGCCGTATCTTTTATTATTACCGCCATAATACGCTAGTCTCCTGGACCTCAATATACTTCGAGTAAGCAAGTATGACGCAAAAGAGATCATAAATTTGCACGACGCAGTCGGTAGACTGACTCTCTATAGAATCAAGCCATCAAGAAGAAAAAAAATGTTAGGTTTGGAAAAGTGGGGAAACAATTTTTTGGAGCTGTTACTAGAAATGTAGGAAACGATGTTGCCATATTTTCTAACTGATGCCTTTGACGAGGGCAGAGTAGTTGAAGGAGATCTCTTGCATTATATGTAGGTGAAAGAATATTGCTGCCGAAATTTTCACATCAGAGTATTGGCGTCGGAATGATTGTGCTATTTGTATGATTTTGATATGCAAAACATTTGAGTATTAGTAAAATGAATATATCTGCGAGATTTTGATGCCTGCTAGGTTTTGCTACCTGTAAGTTTTGGATGTCTGCGAGGTTTGGATATCTGCAAAGTTTCCATATCGGCTACGTTTCGATGCCTAATTCTGCGAGGCTTCGACGTCTAATTCTACAATATTTCGACGTCTAATTCTGCAAGATTTCGTCGTCTTATTCTGCAAGATTTCGTCGTCTTTTTCTGCAAGATTTCGTCGTCTTATTCTGCAAGATTTCGTCGTCTTATTCTGGAAGATTTCGTCGTCTTATTCTGGAAGATTTCGTCGTCTTATTCTGGAAGATTTCGTCGTCTTATTCTGGAAGATTTCGTCGTCTTATTCTGGAAGATTTCGTCGTCTTATTCTGGAAGATTTCGTCGTCTTATTCTGGAAGATTTCGTCGTCTTATTCTGGAAGATTTCGTCGTCTTATTCTGGAAGATTTCGTCGTCTTATTCTGGAAGATTTCGTCGTCTTATTCTGGAAGATTTCGACGTCTTATTCTGCAAGATTTCGACGTCTTATTCTGCAAGATTTCGACGTCTCATTCTGCAAGATTTCGACGTCTCATTTTGCAAAATTTCGACGTCTCATGCAGCAAGATTTCAACGTCTCATGCAGCAAGATTTTGACGTCTCATGCAGCAAGATTTTGACGTCTCATTCTGCAAGATTTCGACTGGTAATTCTGCGAGATTTCAACGTCTAATTCTACGACGTTTCGATGTCAACCAAGGCCTTCAACGACGTAGCGAAATCGATCCGGTAGTGTGCGATATTGGAAGACGTTTCGTGCGATGTGACCCACCCATGGGTCATTTTACCCCGAGACGAATGGTATCGTCACGGAAAACGCATCAATGTCCGTATTTTAGAATCATTCGGAGTTTGTGCCTGTGGGGCGTGGCTGTCCGGTGCGGTCGGTGATCTCCTGGTTTTCACTGGACAGCGGCAATGCATAAGTGAGCGGGACGAGCGTATATATTGGGCCGTCATGTCCGGCGTCCTGGAGAGAAACTGCACCACTTTCCTTTTATATTGCTGAGGCTGTAGACTCTTCTGAAGGATTAGTGGTCAATTGATGGCTTCCTTTACGGGGTTATCTTGGTGCAGAGCCATAGCATGTCGTGTTCCCGACGTTGTACCCTAATTCGTTGGTGCTGTGCGGTGTCTCGATGTTGCTTAACTGTATCGATTTTACTGCAGGAAATGTTTCGTTGTTAATAAGAGTACAGTGGACTTCATTATTTCGAAATAGCAAGCTTCAACGATTTGCTGCACGAAAGCTTGTAGCATATTTCGTTTTCTACTCAGTTTCTTGTACTTGTCAAAGCGCCACATGAGAAGAATCGGCTTCTTCGTTTCCAGCAGCACCAGAAAATTCTATCTTGCGCAGTTGTTCCTGTCAGTGAGCTACTGAGAGCGACGGGGCTGAAAAGCGCCTTATACGAGTTTCCAATGTACCATAGAAGTCGTCTCTAGTACTAAATTGCGCGCATTGAACCAGAGAAGGAGCATTTTCGGTGAAAATATTCTTCATTCCTCTTGAGTTTACTGACCGACTCCGTACCTAGCGGGATTTTTTTTCATGATATGTAGCGCGGTCATTTCCGGCCGTTGCTTACATCGTGTTCTTCTGTGTCACGGAGCTCGTAACCTCGGACTGATTTCACGCCTTTGATTTATGTCTGACGGTTGATATTGTTCAACTTTTCTCCTCATGCCTGCTATTGCAAACTCCTTCATTGTCTCATTTTGTTAAGCACTTAGTGAACGTTAAAAAGTGCTTAATGGGTTTTTTCCACGCTTACTTCATTATTTACTTATGCCTGTGTTCCCACACGCATGAAAGTGGCTGTCAGTGGAGTGTTGACGGCGTTTTAGCACCGTGCAGGTCCTAGTGTACAAGCATGACAAATTAGAGACATAATTTTTCACCGTAGAAGCCATAGTGCAGAAGTATGGCGACTGGAAACCAAGCGTCTCAAGCATGTCAGTTAGTGCCAGCATAACCCGTAGGTTCTTAATTCTGCTTCTTGACAGTGTTTAGAATTTAGATAATGAATGTAATTTGTATCTTGTGGTGCCGAATTCGATGGAATGCCCGCACGCTCCACGAATTCAAAAATTACACAATACAGATTGATGGTCCGTGGCATATCGTAATACGGTACAGCACACCACCACAGCTGTCAATAAGAGTGCCACTGCAATAACACTACAGCTGCTGTCGCTACAGGTACCACTGCAGTAGCACCACAGCTGTCNCAGCACCACCACGCACCACTGCAGTGCCATGATAGTCCCAGCACCACCACGCACCACCGCGCACCTCACAGGAGCACTGAACACACCCTGGCGAGCAGCAGATAAGGCGAGCCCAGCATCCGGTGCTTGTGGTGTGCGCTCTGCCTGTTGCCTGCTGCCTCTGTGGTACCTTGGTGCTGCACCGTGTTGCACCATGGTGCGTACTCTGGTACTTTGCTGGCT
>VOMN01065967.1:0-13450 GCA_014899125.1 Orchestia grillus | reverse complement strand
CCCCAACTGGGGAGGGTTGACTGAGTCATTATTGCATTCTCCGTCTGGGGAGGGTCGACTGAGTCATTATTGCATTCACCGTCTGGGGAGGGTCGACTGAGTCATTATTGCATTCCCCGTCTGGGGAGGGTCGACTGAGTCATTACTGCACTCCCCGTGTGGGGAGGGTCGAGGTTCAAGAGGAGGCATTCCTGAGGAAGTTTTTCAGACCACTGGATCGAGAAGTATCTTCCAGTTTTTTTGAAATAATAAACGAATACTTGGACAGCTTTAAAAATATATTTTTGTAAGAACATGTTCAATAAATCCCCAGCGAGTGAAGAGGGCATACGTGTGCACTTCTTTTGCTGTAATCTACGTTTAGCGAAGTGCGCTTTTCGCGTGTGAGATACAATTGTCTCCGATTTTCAATTCATCATTTCTAATTTAAAAAAGCGAATGTTTGCTCGACATTTTTAAGATGAAGAAGCCTTTTAAGATATCATATACTCGTACGTATTTCAAGCAACTCGAGAAGAGAAAGATAACCCTTCTTAGACAGAATTGCATTATTTATCATCTCTATCAACATCAAGCTGAAAAACTGGACCAAGTATTTCAGGCTGGGCCACCATTTCCATTATTTATAAGGGGCCTGACGCCTACCGATGCTGCCGATCCCGCTAGTGGGACAACAGGCTCGCTTTAGAGCTGCTCTTCAGCAGCTGCGCCGCAGCTCTACGGTCCTGAGGCTCGGCTGTCATCTTTTATTCAAGCAACTTCCGCAGCTGTAGCCGTGAGCTGCTCCTCACCACCTAAAATGACACCTGGAACGTGTCAGTCCAATACCGAAAGTGCGTTCACTGTTGTTTGGGTGTAAGTAACCCTGATAGAAGCTTGCTGTTGTGTTTTTTTTTTCAAAGTGCGAATCAAACGTAGACGCTCTCTAAATTCCACTCGTAATTTAGCCTTTTGCATTTTTCAAATGAAGGCCGAAGCTTGGGGCCAAATACCCCAACGGTATTCTGTGGTCCAAGTTCGCGACGATAGCCGCCGTTCTTCTTTATTGATTGACAAGATAAAAGAAGCGCCTCGCAAACTTGCGCCGATGTCCAATTCTGGGTCAGTGCACGACTCGCCAAACTTCCAGGACAGCCAAAAATTCTCCGCCCCCGATCTTAAAATTGCATTACAGGAGGCCTCGAGTGGCTCCGTCAGGGCACCAAGCGTTAGTGACACCAGAGTGTTTTTATTTTTTTTACATGCGCCAAGCAGCGCAAATTTTTGTCAGGTTTCGACGAACGCGGCGGGACGCTTCACTCTGTGCGCCATTATTCCGAGTTTCGCTTCAGTTTTGCTGACAAGCAAATAATACAAATATTTTTTCTAGCTCTTGTGTGGTTTAAATTTCGTTCACGTTTGCTTCGGTGAGAACAATATTTACAATAACAATCGGTACATTCACCTATAGATCATGTGAGGCTTCTTTTAGAAAAAATATTCAAAATTGATAGTCGCGGTCGGTGTTAATGAATAATCTTATCATGAAAACACAAAAGAAACTTGATCACCACCTAGATCTCTCCAATTTAAAATAAATTCGTTGAAGTTTGCAATCAGTACTAAAATAAAGTCACCAGCGGCAACAAAGCCTCGGCGCAACCGGTTACGCGCTGGCCTCGTAGTCAAGGAGTCCCAGGTTCGATACCCGGTCGGAGGGTTTCCGTGAGAGAAAAAAAATTAATTCCGATATGCCTGGAATGTCGGCAAACCAGCGCAGTGTGGCTGGAGTTAGGATTCCTGAACAATTTACCAAGGTATCCGAATTATAGGCTTTACAGAATGGTAGAATGCAGCTCGGATAGTCAAGATAAAATTTATGGAGATATATATTTCCTGGAATATTACCCAATTGCTCTACGTACAGGACCAATACCGTGGCGTGGCAAAGATATCGGCAATACGTTCTAGAATAAGGTTTAGCCATATTAAACATCGTGATACATGCGCCATTAGGCAGCACCTCGCGGGGTTTTCTCTCCGGAGTCATACCTAAATGCAATGGTTTACAGGCGCACCACAATTTTGCGCTCAGTACTGAGTTCACGGCCCTCTCTGTTCATTTGGGTGGTCGTACAGCCCCTCTAGACACTAAGCCGCTCAGTGTACAGTTTTAATGTCCTTCGTGGACCACTATGTATACTAGCCATGTCTACAGACCACTACACACCAGTCATGTCTACTGACCACTAGACACCAATCATGTCTACAGACCACTCTACACATCAGTCGTCATGTCTACAGATCAATCTGTACACCAGTCACATCACAGATCACTCTACACACCAGTCATGACTGCAGATCCCTCACAGATCACTCTACACAACTGTCATGTTTATACATCACTCTACACACCAGTCATGTCTACAGACACTACTCAACAGTCATGTCTACGGACAACTCTACACACTTCTAAAATTTACGCGTGGCAGCACTGACGTTAGTCAGAAGCAGGGTTAACCGAGTGGAAACTTACGTACGTGAAATTTAATGGGAATATCAACACACCTATCACACAACAGAGGCACAACACACCTACCACACAACAGAGGCACAACACACCTACCACACCACAGAGGCACAACACACCTACCACACAACAGAGGCACAACACACCTACCACACAATAGAGGCACATCGGTGTCGGAGTGACAGGTAAAACATACACCAGGCATGCAGCGACCCATCAGCTTATAGCTTGGATTACTGCGTGCTGCTGGGTTCCCTCGCTCAGCAGCCTTTGTAACTTGCTCTTGTGCGTTAGCGTTCCTGCCACGAAGCATTGCAGATTGCGCACAGCGTACGAATTAGAGGACACCGACTTATGCAGGTTGTTGCACAAAATTTGTAATAAAAATTAGCTTCTTGAAGGTAGGAGCTTGATAGCTTAAGACGACCAATGTTATGAGTGCTTCTATTTCAATAAAATTTCACATGGCAACTTTAGACTTCCACTGTGTCTTCTGCAGGGGCAGTTTATGGGTTTTTTAGGCACCGTGCTGTGAATTCTTTAAATGGGGAAGCAAGCGCGTACTGATGGTGAAAATCTTGGTCCAAGCGTAGTATTTTAAAATGATTCTTCATACGAGCCTTTGGCCGTCTAAAGGTCAATGACTCCATCAGTGCAACTGCAGCCGATACAGGCTTCTGTGACATACGAGCTGCACTATAACTCTTATATTTTCTTATGAAGCGGTGTTGGTGCAGAGCTGCGGCGGCCATCGCGACAAATGGGTGCGTTTACGCTGATGCGCACCATTAGGCCGCTCGTGCGCACCACTTGAGCCTCTCACAAGAGAGGGGTGCAGCCCCCTCCAGTGGGAGCGCTTCTCAATATCGGATTCCTTTACACACTCGAGGCCTCAGCCCAAGCCTCCGCTCTCTACACCAGCTCAGCTGCCCGGGGCAGCTTGTTGCGACTCCGCTCAGCTGAGAAGCTGAAACTCCTCTTCAGTCAAACATTATCTCTTTACCTCAAACATTACTCCTTCACCTCAAGCATTACCCCTTTACCTCAAGCATTACCCCTTTACCTCAAGCATTACTCCTTTACCTCATGCATTACTCTTTACCGCACGAACATTTTGGTGTAAAGGCAGCATGAAGCTACGAAGAACTACTTGCAACCTTGCGAATACATGCATTAAGGTTGCTTTAGCTTAGGTAAAACTGACAATATTCGTATAAGATTTTACTAGTGAATCGGGTAACTTTGTCGGCTTGGCAACTCTTCGACAAGAGCAAACGAAAATTAGTGGCGTTGATTATCTGTGACGAATGATTCGTTGGCATGGCGACGGATTTTCGAAATGAGAAAAGCTCTAGCCCATTTACGTCGCTGTGTTCATGATGAGCTCAATTCTACGCTGACCATTTTAGCTGACTTTGTGAGAGAGATTTCGTAACTTCGCTTACGTAGCTTGGAGAGTAAGTGCTGTTAAGTAAAGAAACGATCAACGTAGCGTGGAGAGTAGGTGCTGTTAAGAAAAAAAACGATTAACGCAGCTTGGAGAGTAGGTGTTGTTAAGTAAAGAAACGATCAACGTAGCTTGGAGAGTAAGTGCTGGTAAGTAAAGAAACGATCAAGGACAATCAACTTCGAGAGTTCAGCCTTGTATAACAATTGTAAAAGAATCTTTCCGCGAGCGTTAAAGAGCTGAAACAAGGAAAAAAAGGCTCTAAGGTCCTTGCCTCAGAGGCGAGAATGTCAGCTGCTCAGCTAGTGAGAAGACTTTCCGCTGAGATAGAGATAACTTGGCGGGACCACCAAGTTTGTCTTATTATGTTGGTTGAAACCACGAGCACTAATTCAGTACAAAAGAACGCAGTCGATATGAAATCTCACGGACGTCTGCTGATTCCACTGAGAGCGTTCTCCGAGTACAGCGTTCTCAGAGCATGGTGTTCTCAGGGCAGCCCTAATGATAACTACGATATACTTGGTAGCCTAAACTTCAGGGTAAATTGCACGGCTTTGAATACAGTGACCTAACGTACTTTTGAATTGTGACTGACACTCAAATACAAAAATCGACTTTTAAAAAATTAGTTTCAAAACCAAATCATGACCACTTTGCATGATGCCGTAGTCAGAAGCTACAATGTCCACTGAGGCTAAAATTGTTAAAACTAAAAACCAGGCAGAACTCTGCAGCAAGTTCAGCAGCCATTCTCTCGGAATTTGAGATTGCGGTAGCGTGGGACTTATTCCGCAATTTCGGTCAAGGTTGAGAGACAATAACTCGAATTCAGCTGTAACCAAGCGGGAGCCAACAAAGTGCAGTCAGGCAGAGAAGAACAATTAACCAACCAAGAACAAGAAGTTGTTCTATGCTGCGCTAGCCAGCAAGCCAGCAAAATGAAACAAGGGAAAGGCACTAAAATACCTCCATCGCACTTGAATCTCAACCGCCCCTAAATATCTGACACCTGGAATACTCGTAGAAGGCGGAATCTAACCCTAGGTGTGTACATAGGTCTAGTGTATTTTACAGCCACGGCTATGAAGTGCTGGACTCGGGGCCGTATGTTTGCGTGCGCGGAGAGCATTTGAGTTGTCTCTCACATGAAAAGCTTGGCAGCGCATGGGAACAGCCGTTTTCGGGGCTATTGAAGAAACCAACCGAGTCGAGTGCGAGCTCCGATATATATGTATCCGTGCTAACATAACGGTATCTATCGGTAAATTAACAATGGCCGATACTAGTACTCGCATTATTATATAATTCACTACCTCTGCGACGCACAGAACAATTCTTTTAGAGAAATTCGTCGAATGAAAATATGCGCAAGGATCGAGGTAGGAAACGTCGAGAAAGGAATTGGGGACTCCTACTTCAATTCAACATAATAAATAGAACTCTTAGCCGATTGTCTGAAGCTCCCGGTGTGACTCCGTGATGGTACATAGCAACAATTTGCAGTGCAAGAAATGGAAAAATTGTAGAAACGTACAATAACCTTTTGATCATTGGAGAGTCTTATTTCATATTTTTAGCTCAGATTTACCCACAACAGAAACCTTGAGACGTTCCAGTCGAACGTACTATTTCTGTTTATGTCTCACTGTAGTGAGAGCTGTGAGCCTTGTAGTGCCGGTAACTGGAAATGCGTGAGGACAACACTGTCATCCCCTCAGTAACCTTAGTATAGACATGAGCATTGGCCGACACCTGACTCTGCAAGCCCAGCTCGAAGCCTTAGCAGCGCTCTGGTCTTGGGACGCTTATCCTCGCACGGCCCTCAGGGTAACGTAAGACACGGCAGAAAATTTGAAGATTTAAGGCACAGGTACACACTTAAAAATGCTGTCCAAATAAATTTCCTTATTGACTCTTTCACATAGGACACCATTTTCCCATTTAAAAACAATTTACTAAAATATATATATCAAATTTACGATATTATTTACAAGCTAAATGCATGTTTAACTGCCAGGGAAAAGACCACGTTAGGAGCAATTATCGAAATAAATTTGTACCTAATGCACAAGGCGTTTAAAAACTGCACGAACAGTTGTTTCCAGTAGTTCCCTCATCGAGTAGGGACCCCCAGTGCATGTGAGTTAGTGAGGTGACAGAGTGTATCAACACACCTCTGAGGAAAATTCAAACTCTTCGCTGCCGTGAGCTGAAAACTCTTAATTTGAGGATGCAAGAAGCCTCTAGGAGCACAGCAGCTCCTCTCTCACGTGACGCCGTGTAATTATGACTGCCACCATTTTTCAAGAATAAATTAATTCACGGGCGAGAGGCTGCGGCAGCCCTGAGTTTTAACTCGATAGCTCTGTGCTCTTGAAACCTCCTTGCAAGCAAACGGTAAACAGATTGTTGGCTCGTTCCAGCCCCTCGTGTGAACAAGTAGTTGTTCGCAGGCGGTTTTTTTCATCGTGATACAACGCCCTAAGGGGTTCTTGCGAGAAAGCCTCCTGAACAAGGTGCCCTGTGGGTTAGACACACGTTTCCCGTTTAGAACATAACCAATATTTTCACTTGAAAGTTTTACCATCACAAGCGTGTTGTACGACTGCTCTACTCAGTTGCATCGTGCGTCTCCATACGATCGTGTCACAAAAACATCCTACATATTTCTTCAGGAATCAAAGGGGATTTGACGTCATCCTTCACGCGGAAGACAAAACTCCAATTCTGCTCTTTCCCATCAGAAGCGCTGAATCTGCTCTCGAGCGCCATTTCAAAAACAAGGGAATTAATGCATGAGGAAAAGCTCAATAGTTTTGTGTAAGAGCAGCGGGAGCCGTGTTGTTGCTCGGTTTTGTTGTTCAGGCGCCGCAGCGCGCAAGAAATCTATGAAAGATTGAAGCTCAAGGAAGAGGCGAGCGGGGGCTCCAGCGTGGATCTCGCGAGAAATGAGCGGTTTGCTGTAGACCTCAGACCTCGGTCTCGCGTCATGCATCCATCTCTGGCACAGGCATGGATGCCTGACATGGATGCCTGACGCAGGTATGGATGCCTGACGCAGGTATGGATGCCTGACGCAAGTATGGATGCCAGACGCAGGTATAGATGCCTGACCGCAGGTATGGATGCCTGACGCAGGTATAGATGCCTGACGCAGGTATGGATGCCTGACGCAAGTATGGATGCCTGACGCAGGCATGGATGCCTGACGCAGGTATGGATGCCTGGCACAGGCAAGGATGTAACATGACCGAAGCGACGCATACTGTTCTCTGATACTCATTTGGGCCTCAAATGGATCGAGTGTTAACACTGTTTGAGAAGCAAAATGATAACACAAAAAAGGAGCTTCTAATGTTTAGTTGCAGCTCTCCAAGAGCACGTCTTTGCTTTATGAGGAAAGGATTTTCTGGTACCTACGGCAAACGATCCAGTGAAATTTTTTTGCGTTTAAATTCAGAGATTTTTTTTCCAGTGAACGTATCAGCAATATACTGTGTACTTCCCTTTCGTGGAACAAACAAGCAACGATGGATTTCACTCATGCTTTTTGAAAATCTGCCGTTTCGATAGAGAATACCGTCCACTAAAGTGGAACTGTTCGGCTCCATCTCCAGTGAGATGGGTTCAAAATGCAGACTGCAGATGAGACGGCGACCGGAGTTGCCTCTATTTAGGGAGACGGGGAAACGTTTTTATAATGTTCCCGTGAGCCAGAAGCCGTGTTCCGCAGCCTCCGACATTTGCTGCAAGTGCATATACATATATTGCTGACCTCCACCCTGGACCACTTCCCGGATGAGGAGCAGAAACCTTCAGGCATTCTCTGTCTGGACGTGAACTAGAAATGGCAAGCTCGAAAATGAAGTGCCTATGTCGCTAAGTTGAACGCAGAGTTATGTAAAACTCGTCTTGTTTGACAGCGTGATGGATAGCCACGGTGGAATTACGAAAACGTAGAAGAAACAATCAGTGCATTTTTGTCAATTCCCGTAACTAACATGGGACACTCATAGTTCTTTTTTCTCTGTGTTTTAACTGATCTTTCTGTTTATTTTCTTTATATATACAAGCGACAAACCTGTGGCAACAGAACTAAATAATTTAACGTTCTCCAAGATTCTAAATCGTTCCTTGCCTAATAGAAAAAATTCAAAGACTAGTGAAATTATAAAGAGTTGAGAAGAAGCTGCTCTTCTCTGAGTGCCGACTGAGTGCTGCATCACGGGGCAGCTCCGCGCTTCCAGAATTCAGGCATCATCCTGGTGCATGAATATTCATTCTGGATCATTGAACAGTGTAAACTATTGACGCGTGAAGTTTATTGATCAGTATGTTCAGTGTCCCGTGCTACCATATTAGAAATGAACTGTATGTAAGGTACTTGAATGAGGATTAAAATTTGGCATCAAAATATTGTAAAAATGTTTATATTAACCTAATTTCGCAAACAAAACAAAACGCAAACCTTAGAACATAAGACTTCATCAATAATTTGACCATCCTTTCGTCAATGATAACGAAATATTTTCATTAATGCAAGCACTGAAATAAGAATAAGAATTCATTTACAATCAACTAATAATTGTCAAAAAATTCTATTTCTAATTTCTCCAAACGTTTGGGCACCTCATCGTAATTTTTTTAAGTATCGATAAATTGCAAAGCAATGCAATCAAACTAAAAACAAACTGTAGTGAAATATAATTTCATTTAATTTTAAATGCAGCGAGAAATTAGGTTTTACGGAAAGAAAAAACGAGTATTTGCAGAGGCTTCAATGTCAGCAGGGGAGCAGAAGCAAACTTTTTGCGGGTGCGAAGTTTTTCCCAGCAGCGAACACGGACACAGGACGCGCTTGGAACATGTCCCTGAAAATTGGGCTTTACAGAAAATACGACAAATTTTTCCACTTGCTTGAAAAATTGATGTTCATGGACCTTTGGGGCAGCCAGCGAGACAAAATTGTCCGAATTATTGTTCGAACTTAAATTTATTGTGGAGACAAAGCTTCCGCCACCGCCAGTGAGGTAGTCCTGCACTTCCATTATTCACCTGCACTTGTTTCGTTGCGTGTCTTTGTCTGAGTCAAATCCTCAAGAACTAAAAGAATAGTCGCTCTAAAATATGAGAATTTGAATCCTAAATATCAAATACAAGACCTCATCTATCTGCTCAATCTGAACTTGGCCCTCATTAGAGAGAAGCATGCATCAATTTTCAACATGGTATGCTCTCGACCAGACGTACTCAAGAAACACATACACATGAATTGCGTTTGTCACAATGCGTACGAGATATCTTTAGGTGCTGCTGTTTCGTGCAGTGTTGGGGCTGTTGTTTCGTTCTGTGTAGGTGCTGCCGTTTCATGCTGTTGTTTCGTGCTGTGTATTTGCTGCTGTTTCGAGCTGTGTATCATCACCAAATTTAATCAAGGCGGGTAATTTGCGTGCTCCAAAATGTGTCGAATGAGTTCCATAATTTGCTCGCACGTGGACTGAAAACCGACTAAATTATCTTTACTTTTAGGAGAGACTCTTTATCACCCGAAAGACTGCCATTGTTTTCATATTTCTTTTCCCCTTAACGCGTTTCTAAGCAGCAGTGGCCCCGCTACAGCGGTCACCAGAGGCTGTACCAAAGTGGAGCCACTCGAAGGGGGCAACAAAAGCGCGAAAGAGTATAATAAAGATTTTAGCGGAGGTGGTTTCTCTAGACTAAAGCTCGTCGAAAAATTTTTTTTCCAAAGTACCCTAATTAGGAATCACGAAGGGCGTCGGCTCTTGGAAATGTTACAGAAAAGAATCCTAACCTGTAAATTTTGTATCCATCAGAAGAAATTATTTTTATAGGATGAAATCTGTTATTTAATTTTTAATCCATAGTATTGCGAAAGGAAGAGAGTTTTAAATGTTAATTGGCATGAAAAAGTTTGAATGTAATAGAATTATGGGAGCAATTTCATTTTCACTCATTTTCAATCCAACAGTACGGTTAAGATTCGTAGTCAGAGTAAGTTAAACTTTCGACTGAAACACCGTAGACTTTATCTCAGAGGGTAGTGTTGCCTCTTGTTATTCAGATGCGTGTCATACCTTAGGTACCTTAGAGATGTTTGGGCCTTCACGCCGGGGACACACTGAGGTGCCGCCGCTTTGTGTGCATGGTGTGCCTTCGCATATCCGCGAGCTGTTAAATTAGACCGTTTCCCTCTGTCGTTTGATGATAGTGAGGCACGGGAGGCCTATTAGGGATAGTTTGATGAAAGTTATCCAGCAGTTATGACACATTCAAAACATACTTTTGTGCTTCGCTTTTGGGAAAAGTGCTCAACACACTCAAGTTTCTCAAAAATTCATCGTATTTTCTCTGAGTTTAATGCAGACATCTGGTCGAGCAGCGCCTAGAGTCCAGCGAGGCACCCATACTTCATCTACTACCGTAGAGGCGCGCCCAACACCTAACAGTAACTAACGACCAAAAATTCGCAGTAGATAAAAGTCGCCTGCAATGGAGAAGCTTTCGTCGTACAGAGAAGTCGGACGTCTAGAGGAGCTCAGCAATAAACACCCTGGACCTGGTGGCGCTGGTCGTCGAGGGGCCCTGGAACGCTCACGCCTACCAAAGTTTCCTCATCCTAAGGCCGGCGGGCAAACCAAATTATTCTTCCCATAGCTCACGAGAATGAAAATTGATCTCAGCCGCCTTGGCGTGAGCTCTTTGTGGAGTTGGTGGTGCACTGAAGAGGGTTGAGAAAAGAACAGGAACCGAGTGGTATGTGCTTGTGTGCTGTACGGAGTACTTGCATGCATGGTATATGCTTGTGTGCTTGTGTGCTGTACGGAGTGCTTGCATGCATGGTATATGCTTGTGTGCTTGTGTGCTTTACGGAGTGCTTGCATGCATGGTGTGCGTGTGTGCTTGTGTGCTGTACGGAATGCTTGCATGCATGGTGTGCGCGTGTTTTGTCTGAGGTCTCCTAGAATATGAGGGACATTTCATATGTACTGCGGGTCATCTGTGTAATATATGTATTAATAATACAAGTATTCAAGTATATGTGCATGACAAGGTGTATGATCAAAAATGAGAGTTTCAATGCGGTATGTGCGAGAGCACTGAGCCAGCTTCGTCTATTGTGCTGTCTAGTTCAGAAATCGGAAGCCGTTATCCATTACTTCATTTTAAATTTTTTATCCAGTTAACAAAAATGAAATATACGTGCTGCTTTTTAAAAGAGTTCTCAGTGCTTAAATATTTTGAAGCATATCCCCTGCCACCATTATTTATGATCGCCGCTTTTGTGCTTGAGTGAAAATCCCAAGCGTTCCTTTACTTCCCAAGCTTCGTCCTGTCGCTGGACAATCTCCAGTTCAACTTTTCGGCTTCCCCGTCGATAAATTTGTAAAATTATTTATGGTCGTACTCGAGTGGTCAAAATTATAGATAATTATTGATGCTTCAGTGGAAAAGTTAGACTCTGCTCCTCAGCATGCCCGATTTTTACCGCTCATCATTGCAGGAAATTCTGCTCCACGAGCTCACCAGCAGGCGCTGACGCACAGGCTAGGTAGCTTTCTAGCATGCAATTTCCGTTAACGAACGCACATACCTCGACGAACCTGCCCCTGAAATTTTGTTATCACTTGTATGTTCGTATTCGCAATCGCTTGGGAGCTCTGCACGTTGCTCCGTGCTCGAAATCCTCAACATGCAAATTAAATTTCCCCCGAAAATATATTATGGATCGACCCTGTCGTATTAACACACGTAGGTGAAATAACCTTTTATAGAAAATGTATTAAAACACTCTTGTCTAAAATAGCTTCATGAAACAAATCTCATTCATCGAATATCAGCTACCTTACATTTGAGCGCTCATTTAACCCTGATTTAGAGTCATAATTTTCTCATGTGTACCCATGAGTTTTCCCCGAGATTCATGCGGAGGGTGTACGATGGCATTAAAATTTATCTTCGACAATTCGTTCAATTGGGAGACTTGCAGGTCGTTTCCAAGTCGACCTCGGAAGCTCGATCCATTCTGGGACTTAATTGGTTCATCTTTCCCAGAGCGCGGCGGTGCGGACGCATATGTGAACAAATGAGCGACCTTTTCTGATTGACAATCCCGCAGTGCGCTGTTTTGTGACGCTTATATGTACTTTGAGTGGAACCATTTTCTTACCGTCCATCATTCCAGCCTGATGTCTACACAATAATTGTTTTGTTAGATGAAATTTGTGTCCTGAAAAGCTCGTTTCCGTAACGGCACATATTGTTCATTAAAACGATATGAACACCTGACATGTATGAAGCTTATTTGTTAATAAGGTTATCCAAGCCCTTTACCTTTAGTCAATCATTTCTACCCAGACTGTACTTGTAAAGTATGTGAATGAATCGAACAATTATTACTAGTGCCATAGAGAGGGATATATTGAAACATTGCTCTCGCCAACTATTAGAAATATGATAGTTTTGGAAATAATAGATATGAAAACCGTAGTCTCAGTTCCAACATTCGACACACTGATTTAATTATGTTAAAGCCTGACGAACAATTATTACTCATTTTTATACAGAACAGACCTTGGCATTTTTGAAGTCAACAATCTGTTTCAGTGGGGTTCCTTGAGAGAAACTCTCACGGGTGTCTTCTTTCTTTTTTAAACTCTAACGGGTGTCTTCCGTCACCAGCAGCCGGATGCTTATTTTTTGCTGTAGTCTGAGTGAGGGGTCAAGAAACTGTTGCATGTTAAGGCTTCCCCCTTTTTGTTCTCTTCGTAACTGTAGGCCCTCGAGAGAAAACAAAATATGTACGAAGACACGTGTACATGTTAAGAGACACTAAATTTTTAGGCAGTTCAAGCAATTTAGATGACGCACACTGGGTAAACAATACAATTGCGAATTTTACAGGAGCAGTAGTACAAAAAATTTATTTGAGGTGCCTGACTCATGGACAATATTTCTACCGAAATATACCTCCTCGTTCACATACAGTATTCTGTTCCATGTTAGTGCCAGGTAGGAACGTTGATGTGTATCAGAATTTCTACTGTTATTAACATTCGCAGAAGAATTTCATACAGAGAGTAGGGAGCTGTCTCAGGGACGTCTGTGCAAGAACTAACCTATCACATAAATTGGTGATTACAACGAGCATATCGCCCAACCAAATACTTCAATATTTTTCGAATGATAGTGCGTTCTAGTTTTGTCACGAAATTTCTCATTGTTGATCAGGAGAAAAGTTTCCGTCAAAGTCTCTCAAATAACAGAAATTGTTGTTAAATGCAGAAACTAAAATTAGGACATAAATGAGAGAGGATACTTTAATAAATAAGTATACACAGATATGTGCAACAAAACAACTAAAAGTTTGTAAACAGGCATCTCTGAAGGGTTGAGCTAGGCTGCTTTTTGTAGACATTCTTCCGTTCTCTTGCACAGAATCCTTGGAAAAATTTCAGTCCCATTAAGGCAAG
>VOMN01065936.1:0-21114 GCA_014899125.1 Orchestia grillus | reverse complement strand
AATCTCATCAACCTTGACTTACTATTAGTGAAGCGCAGTGTTAATTTGAAAGGTGTTGTATCAATATCCCCCTCCTCCCCCTTTAGTTATTAGGTCTTAGTTTTTTCCTTTTTTTTCTCATGTCTCTACGGGGAAGTAAGACGGCATTCTTTTCAACCAATATTTTTGCGTTCATTTTCACTTTCGCTCATTTTGTTTTTATTATTTATTTAAGAATTGATTGCACTCTTTTTCCAGTAATATTAGAGAGCTACGTCGACCTTTATGGAACGTTGAAGCCTTAGACTTCACTTTCAATGAAATCCTTATATGGAGGCGGAGTCTGCATTAATTGAGCAAAAAATGTTGCTGTACCATGATTTTTTTTATTTCATNTGAAATACTTATATGGAGGCGGAGTCTGCATTAATTGAGCAAAAAATGTTATGTACCATGAACGTTTTTTAATTCATTTCATTCATCTTCATTAAACTCGAAATTCCTTGCGTTAATATCCAGACATTGATTGTGATATAAGTACTAAGTAAAGAACTGGCACTCCTCAGAAAACTTTGCGTTTTTTGGTCTTGTCACTCTCCACAAAACACAGTTGGCACATGCAGGGACAGACTAAACGGCACGTATCACAGTGTAAGTGTTTATATAGTTATTATGAGGGGGTTCAGGACGGTGTACATGGAGGGACACGTGGTGTTGTTGGATGACCCCCTGAGCGCCGTGGACACGGTGGTGGGCCTCCACNGTGCTGCTGGACGACCCCCTGAGCGCCGTGGACACGGTGGTGGGCCGCCACCTCTTTCGACGCTGCATTCGCACCCACTTGCGCTCCAAGGCTGTCATCCTCATCACCCACCAGCTTCAGTACATCCGCGCTGCCGACAACATCCTCGTCCTGAAGGAGGTACATCAGTCTCCAAATTTCCGGAAAGTACTTGAATGCTTTGAGATAGCTTAGGGTACGAGTTGAATTTCCAAAGCAAAAGTGAATATTTATGCAGTCTGACCGTAAAGCGCAAGCAGCTATAACCAAAGCTGGTTAATTGAGTTTTTATGACACGTTCGCGTCCATATCCGTGCAGGGCCGCTGTGAGGCGCTGGGCAGCTACAGCCAGCTGGTCAACAAAGGCTTGGACTTCACGTCACTGCTGCAGGAGGAGAAGGAAGACACATCCATGGCTGGCTCCATTACGTTGACTTCCGGTCATGTCGCCCGCAGAAATCTCGCCAACTCCATCCGACGTGAGTTATTTGATCGTATTTGAGCTACGGACGAGAGTTGTGTGTTGGCTCACTAGTAACTTTCTCGTGCCATTTTCTGAAATAAGTTACGCCACGAGACACGTACCATCTCGAGCTCGACGACATTTCTCTGTGTGTGTCAAAGCAACTTGGCCAGTTGTTTTAGTCTACTTCTCGCAGGGGTAGTTTATTCCTTTTCATTTGTCGTTATCTCCAGTTGTAACATATGCCAGAGTGAGCATTCATTTCATCCTAAATGACCTATGTTGATCTGTTTTGGACTCATTTGATTTTAAAGGCCTATTGTTAATGCTTTGTGTTGTAAATAATACGAACTCCGCCATCTGCCATGTTGGTTCGCTCCAAAACTTAGAAACCTTCCCATTCTTCAGGTTTTTTTCTGAACTTGTATATGTCGAATTCTGAGACTCGTTTGCTCATACGAATTTATCTTTTCTTTTTAAAATTTTCATCGAAAAGCAATAGCTGAATGAGAAAAAGGGGCGAGTTGTGCTCACTTTATCAAAAGTGTCATGAAAATAATCGAAAATACTCGTTGATTACCTAAACGCTAGTAGACACGCCGCGTCAAAAATGACGGGACAAATTATGTTAATTTCTTGAAATTTCCTATCATTTGTGGTAACTCTGGCACGAAATAATGTTATTTTTAGCATCACTGATACGGACTGGCTTCACTGATGGTACCGCTGATTAGGAATACTAGCGCGGGAATTTTCACTATCAAAATCCGTAAGAGCGTGACTGAGAGACGGACTGACCAAGCAACACTGGGCTATTAATATATAAGTGGGACTAGGGTTTTCGATAGGATTTTAAATTCACAGTTATATATGTATTTTAAAGCAAATTATAGTAAATTTTCCACCCTACGTGAAGTTTATGCCTCGCATACGAACTCTGGGCAACCCAAACGAACCATTTGAGACATTAAATCTTGTCTTTCCTGGCAGAAACTGCAGCGCTCGATTGAGAGCATTCAGGATTTAGGTTCTAAAACTTACGTACATGGTATTCTTAGTTCTAGTGTTGTACAAGGCATTCAATATTAAGAGTCTATATACCTTGGATACCTTGGAAGTAGTTCGGGCCCCTCTTTCTAGGCCACACTGGTACGTTACCTATTCAGAACTGTCGTCTTCAATTTTCTATTCCCAAGGGAAGACCTCAGCTCGAGCTATCGAACTCTGGACCTCCTGATGAAGAGACAAGCGCGCTATGAAAGAAAGCACGCTTTGAAGCTGCGGACGGGAATAACTCTACACTTCGTTATTGGCCCTTAAATAATGGATATGTTCGCTTTCAGGGGACTCTGAGTCGAGCCGTGGAGGCAGTTTCAGGTCCATAGGGGGCGGTTCCTTGAGGCGCCGTGAGGACGAGGCCCCCCTCTACGGGTCTGCCCTCAGCATCGCCGGCTCCGTGCACTCCGTTGATGTAAGGCCCATTGTGGTGGTCTGATTATTTAATGGAAGGCACCCACACTGTGGTGATCAATCGGAATAATTTGACCATTTTAATGGGAGACACACAGTGTGGTACTCAATCGTAATTATTTTCTGGGTGACACCCACGCTGTAATGGTCAGCTGTGATTATTTGATTTAGTGTGTAGCACGCGCTCTAATATCGTTATTTCGATTTTTCAATTTCAGTATTTCTTAACGAACCGTCCTAAGGTGACGTTTACGAAGGCTGGGGGTGATTTTAAATGTACTAGTCGCCAAGATACTCAGTTTGATGTTACAATATTGCAGGAATTTTTTTTTACTAAGAAAAGTATACTAAAGGCACAACTCTTATTAAAATCCCTTTTACATATGAATGATTAAATGTAATAAAAATGAACGTCTTTACCAACATTCGAAGTCATTTTCAACCTGAATAAAAACGAAAAAAAGTCAAACACTACATAAAAATATGATGAAACAACGCACTAAGAATCAAGGATCTACTGATTGCAAATCGTTTAAATTGGGCTTCAACCTGAAAATGAGACGAAATTCTAAAATTCTGAGTTCTGCGGTTTTTTTACCTCTACTTAAAATTTTGAAATCATGTAAACCGACCGGTGGGTTACACTTCTCCGCGCGTGTGCGTGTGGCAGAATGGGAAGGTACGGATAAAAAGTTGTTAGTTCGATGGCTCCGTCCAGCGTGCTCAGCTACACGAATGCGCAGGTTACGGGATGTACAGCCCACGTATTCTGATGTACCACATTGTACACAACTATGTTTATCAACAATGGAGCTGAGTATGCTTTTAGGAAGATCATCTTCAGATTGAGGTATAAATTCTGTGGAGCTTCAGATCTTCTTCGGTTCTCAACATTTCCCTTTTTGTACATTGCAGTAACTGAACTATTGTTAATAAGAAAAATGTTCAAGTTTTCCGAGATTCGTGTAGTTATGATCTTCTTTTCAAATATTTAACCATAAGTTGTTTTTCCGAATTCGTTCGTCCTCAATTTTTGTTCGTGATAATAATCTAGCTGTAGGGAATGCCAAATGCAGAATGTCTAGTCTATGTTTTAAACTGACTATAACAATTAATATCGTTGAATTTCTTTAGTTCGTGGGTAGCTTTCTACATACAGTCCATAAAATGGAAGTAATAAAAGGGTTCTAAATTATAAAATTCACATTGTATGCATACTTTTCTCAGCGTTAGTATTGAGAAAATGTTATAATTTATAAAACAGCTTCCATGGTGTACTGGTGGGCTCCATGGCGTACTGGTTAGCGTGATAGGCGGGCAACTGGGACGTTAGGGTTCGAATCCCGACTCAGGCACGGAATTTCACGGAACCAGGGAGTGCTTCCCTTGGAAAAGGAAGCTTAAACCACACATTCCTCACATCCTTCACCACGCCAGTAGTTGTTAGGCATTGAAAACTCAACGGTGAAACGTGTTGGATCTAATAAAGGCTTCTCTTTTTTCTATAGACTTTTCAACATTACGTACCGGCATACGATTATTACTTGAATATCAACTTGATTGATATACCGGAAAGATATTAAATCACAAAATAATAGTATACGAATTTGTTTTTTCTCACTTTAGGTCATTCTTTATTATTCATCACTTTTGTCTTAACAGTTTAGCTTCACGATGAATCTCCATCCAAAGTCACCTCTTGTTTCGATTTAAATACTGTTTTTCGACTTCGGAAACAAAAAACAATGAGTCTTAAGTATGTTCCAGAGAAGGGATATCCAACCATCTACTCTCGAGTTTGAATCATGATTTTGGCAGTTGATTTGTGGCACCCTAGTCTGTTTTGGTCTCTGACGGTACTTCAGAGCCTCCTGAGACTAAAGTAGCACGTACAGACCGGGAGCTAGGCAGGCAGGTCCTGAACTTCGCGAACGAGCGGTTGTGAGAGCTTGCCTATGTGTACTTAGTGCTTATATGAGTAACTCAAACACTGCTACTTAAGCTGTCGTGTGCTTGTTGGGGAGGTAGGAGGGTTCTTTCGCTCTAAAATCGACAAATTATACTGCTCAAGTATACTTGTTATAGGAGCCTGACATGCATTTCAATGTCAGACTCTTTTTAGCTCATGGGATTCGATTCAACGCGCCATTTTCTATTTCTTTTGTCTAGTAAAGGAGGTGCAGTAGCCTATTTTTATTTATTCATTATTCCCGTCTCTATCTTTTTCGCACGTCGCCTTTCAATTTTTACAGAATACTCAAGCTACACTTTCAGTGGCTTCTGCTCACAATTGCTGGAGCTTTTGTTCACTTCTGGCCTTGTTTCAGCGATTCTTTATAGTGTCAATGTGTTTACACCATCCTTGAACGACAAACTTGGATTAAGCACGAATAGAAAACACTTAGGCAGTCTGGGTGCTAGTTGGTTATGAGTTTGCGTTGGTGCAATAGTTGATTCAACCATTGTAACTACGCTGTAATCACCGTAACTTTGACTCTCTTGATCGCTTAAAGGCTGACTGCACAGACATGGGCAAAGAAGTGGAGACCAAGCAGCTGGAGGAGGAGAAGAAGAAGCCAAATGAGAAGAAATACAACGAACTGCGTTCAACGGGGGCTGTGTCTGGCAAAATTTACCTCAAGTATTTCCTCAGCGCCGGCCACTGGATCCTGTGCGTGCTGCTGGGCGTCTCCAGCGTCGTCACGCAGGTGCTCTTCTCAGGCACTGACTGGTGGCTCTCCTATTGGTGGGTAACTCTGTTCCATATTCTACAATGTGACCATGATCGTTTTGAATTTTGAGCTTTTGTCCTCTGGAGTCAGCAGAGATTCAGTACATTCCTTCAGCGATATTTATGAGCTCATTCCAACGAGAGCTTACTTAACCAGTCCGATCGTATTATAAGGTTTTTTCATCAAACTTGTCATCTTTGGAATTCATCTCTCTTTAAAGGTTGACGCTTTGTATCCTGATTCACTTGAACAAGAAAAGAAAAAATATTGATCTGTTATTAGTAGTTACCGTTGGAGGTACGGAGACAAAAAACGCTCGCTCGGGTCCTTTGCAACGTTTTGTTTGTACGTGAAGAACACGATATTAGAAGAGGTGAGTGAACAAAGACGTATCCGCTGTTTACCGTCTCCAGCGAGTTCAAAAAGCTTTAGCGAAAATTTTCTATTGATAATGCGTGTGTGATATTCCTGGTCAAATTGAATGCCCCCTTCAAGACTCCATCCTATCTCTCTAACTTCCTCCTAAATTTCCTTTAGGAGATTGTTAGAGTTTTACATACAGTATCGGCCATAATATATAGAAAAGAAACAAAGCCACAATTGAAAAAATGATTACTAGATTACTATTGACTGAATTTTAGTGGAGTTTTTGCCAAGTATAAATATAATTAATATGTGCATTAACATGTGTAGTATATTTATAATAGTATGGTTATACATCACTATGTATAAAGTACATGCCAAATTTTTTAGTTTTCATGTTTTCGTTTTTCAATAATTCGTTTTTAAACAAATTTAGAGCATTTCACATTGATCAAAAATTAAGAAATGCACCGAAAATTCATTAATAAAGTATAAATAATAAAAATACTTCAATATTTAATGACCATTCCTATATTCGTGATGATTTCGTTGCATCTTTTGCCACATCGTCTAATTTATTCTGTGCACAGCGTGCCAGTTATCTCTTCCAATTCTTCCTTCAGTAACTCCCATTTCCGAGTAACAATTTTTTTCTGTGTTGTTTTGTTTTCGTTCCTTACATTTCAGCCGATACAGTATGAGTGCTCACTGACTACTTATGATAACAATTTAAAGTATTTCTTCGTCTTTGTAGGACAAATGGCGAACAACTGCGAGGCTATAGCACAGATGACGACGTCAACGCAACGTACAACTCGACAGAGTTTCCGCTCGACCCAACCGTCCCGCCGGGCTACCTCGACACCTCCACCAATGTCATCGTCTACACGTGTCAGTGGCGATTTTTCTTTATAAGCCCTTGTTCCAAGTCGCCCTTAACATTAAATTTGAAATCAATTTTGTCACCGCTCTAAATAGCTCATGGGACCTCTTATATGATCGCTATATCTTTAACCTCGGTGGGTTTTGCATATAAACTACCTAAGTAAGAGGATAATTTCGTGTAAAAATGAGCTGGGAATGTCGTTTTAGTGGCGGAGAACGTAGATGGTTCCTGAGTACACTCAGTTTAGGTAATCTCTTAGGTAATCTTGCCTGTGGTAATCCTTATAGTAGTGGTGACCGAATCGTAACTGCATGCGTCCATTGTTAGTGCAACGAAAAGGAAAGAAACAGATGTTGGACTCATTTGAAGTTAATTCATCATTTATTCTCTTTTTAATTTTATTAGGTATAACCAGAACATGTCTCGACATATTGTAGATAACTAATACATATAATGTCGAGACAGTGAAACGTGATGTTGAAGCCTTACGTTGAAAGACGATTGATTTTGGGCATTCCTTTGGTGATCTTTAATTAGTATTTATTAGACTAATGTTTTACAAGACAAATATTTCATGCTGTTATAACTGGCTTCCATACCTACAAATTTTAGGTCGTACAGGAGTGGTTACTTTTTGCATTATTCCGTTACCAGGTTGAAATTGTAGGATACAAATCTTAATTGTTAAAAAATGTAATCGCTTCTTTGAGCTCTCAGTTTACTGTTTCAGTCTGTACTGCTTATACATTACACTTTGTTTAATTTTTTATCACAGTCGCATTTCGGACAGAAGCTTCACTGTTTTTACCGCTGTCTAGTTCAGTTGAAACATATGCAGTTTTAGTTTACGGAATCCATATGAGTTTAAACAAATATAGGTAAATGCGTTTTAGACCTGGGGTCGGGATTTTTTTGGACTGGGAGAGTTTCGAAACTCAGGTAATTGAAATTATGTCCGTAAAAGCCATATAATTTCTTCTTAACAGTGAATTCAACTAAATGCGTTAAATCGTGTCAAGATATATCAGCTATCAGGTAGATTTCTGTTGATAGATTCCTCGAACTAGGTCTGGCTTGCAAGCCACAGGTTGCCGACCCTTGCCTTAGGCCGCCAATGAATTGCTTCTACTGGTCGGAGCTTATCGTTCATCAGTAAGCTTGAAAATCCACCTTCAATCAGTTGTAATTGTAGGCTTGATTGTTTATAAATGGTGTTTCCACATTGGTTAAACTGCGTAACATACTGCAATAAGTTTAAGATTTACGTAATTTTCTACCAAAAGCTTAAGAAATCAAAGTGATAAGCTAATTCATCATTTGACTGCATTACTCTTGGGATTTTTCCCGACTTACTCCGTAATTTTTATTTCACTTGCGTCATTAATTCGTTTTTATATAATCTCATTGAAATTTACATAACGTACCCCCAGGAGGCATAGGATAGGGGTAAGTCCCAGAAGGGCACTATTAGGTTACCTCAGCTAAGGCTAGGCTTCGGGACTTCTATCTTTCGTGCTCATTTTGCTGTTTTCCATTTTTATGCCTTCTTCGCTGATTATTCTTCATTTTTCTTCTTCTTTCTTAACTTGCTGTTTCTATGGGCAGGGAATGTTGTGTGACAACGCATCTGTGCATAGATACTAAGCTTTCTAAAGTCCATACTAAATGGTCCCTTCTTTTCGCTCTCGTGAGATCGCCTATTATTTCGCTAGGAAGCTTCAAACTAACTGATAATAATCATATTAACAATCTAAATTTATTCTTCACCTGCCTTTGTAAACCCAGTGTTCGATTACATGACCGTGTGCTGCGCTGGTAGGGAATTATTTGCCGTTGAAACTCTTTTATTGATTACATGACCGTGTGCAGCACTGGTTGGGAGCCTGTTCCTGCTGTCGCTGAGCCGCACGATCCTCTTCTTCGTGATGTGCATGCGCGCCAGCCGCCGCCTGCACAACAACATGTTCTCGGCTGTCATCAGGGTCCCCATCCAGTACTTCGACACCCACCCTATCGGTGAGACGGCTCGTGCGCCCTCTGAATGTTCTTTATATTCTTTATTTCTATGGACGATGAGTGTACTTACTTTGTGTTTCTGTACCTAATGCTTAATTTTGTTAAACAAATTGTGCTAATAAACTGTACTTTAATGGGCCCTTCTTGCAGGCAGCCTGCAGTGGTTTGCTTTCTGTTCAATGGAACAATTTATGTTGGAAAAGGGTCTGTGACTTGAATGATATAATATATCGTAAATGACATGTGGAAATGATGTGACTGAAAGAAATAAGTTATTGGTTTGTCAAAATTTAAATAAATAGACTAATATGTGTACCTAAAGTATTTTCGAAACTCTTGGTTCTCCGTAAATTCGTTCGCGAGGAAGCAAAGTAAAAAGCTAATATAAATTGCATATGAAGAATTTAAATCAAACCCGCTACAGATTCTCACACACTGATGTTTGATGTTGAATGCAACATTTTATCGACTCCGCGTTACCGATAACATCCAATTATTCGACAGTACTGTTTGAAAAACTGCACCGAGTTTCATCGTAATTTTTCGTTCTTCCTTTCACCTGGATCAACGTACGCACTCGTATATTTTGAGCAGTTTGCTACATAAGAAAGTTCTAATCATACTAGAAAGGTTCATTTTCACCCACCCTTCTGAATCACCTATAAACATTCGTCGTGCGTTCTGTAACTTTAGATTTTGCGTATTTTAAAACTTTTTTTTGTAAGCCGTGTGGTGTTTAAAATAAATTAATTATATTGCAGTTTCTTCGAAGTAAGCTTAATCAGTTGTCGGTGCGGCAGATTCAAGCAACAGTCGAGCCAAACTTCAAAAAACAATTAACACTAAAATGTTAGGTGTTGATATAGTATTCTTTAAACATTTTCCTTGCTTCACTTAGTATTGTTGATCAGTGCGTGAGTATGTCAGAGAATACTCTCTACAGTCTAATTACCTTTTTTCCAGGACAAGTGTTGAACAGGTTTAGCAAGGACCTCGGCCAAATAGACGAGCTGTTGCCCACTTGTTTTTGGGATTTCTTCGAAGTAAGAACCAGACAGACGCTTCATAACTGATTGATGTTCTGTAGTCTGGCAATGTTGATTTATGGTTTTGCTTTTTGATCTCCCATGTAGATTTATATTACACATTTTATTTGTGATTGGCTTGCACGTAATTTAGTGCATTTTTTGTCGGTATGTATGCATTGTTTGCCCATAGATTATAAACGTCAACATGACCGACGCCTTCTTCACTGAATGTCCAATTGTTACTGAATCAATAGCTGTGTTCTTCGTTTTGCTTTAGATGAGCCTAATTGAGGCCCCTACAAACATGCGGTACGAAGCGTTTACAAACACCAGAGAATGGCTTCAAAGTTTCAAGATCCAAGCAATGCGTCGTAGAGATGAGTCACTGCGACTTGAATTGATTTTCGACCATTATGCGATTCTCTTTCTGTACCTGCGACTCATTTTTCAGACAGGGGAGGGTTTTGGGATGACAGTGGTAAGCGCAACTCGTTTTCGCTGTGTGTGGAGCTTGGTACCGTATGATTCTAGGGACCTCAATCAGGAGACATTTCTAAGGGCGGTGTTGGTATATCAGCCCTGACAGCTTCGCCCATTGACCAACGTATCTAAATGATTACGGTCATGACAACGTGTTTACGAACTCTCTATTTTAATAGCCTAGCAATGTGAGCAGAAGTTTCAACAATGCACCCAAACTTTGAAGAAAAAATTCTACTCAATCTCTGTATCAAGTTTAATTTAAATAGTAACTTTTGTCAGAAAATATGTCATGTTGAAACACCCCCTCCCTCTGACCGGTATTCCGTAATTGATTCTGGTTATCACTGTCAGAGTAAGCAATTTTAAATTATAAACTAGGTTATAAACATAGTACGAGTTAGCAATTGAAGTAAAAGACTACATACATCCCACTGTATAATAACAGCCCAGTGTTGCTTGCTTGGTCTGTCCGTCCTGAACTAATGGCGAGACTGTCAGCTCAGGCACTCCGTGTCAGTGACACTGAAAACAACATTATTTTATGTCAGAGTTACCGTCAATGAGAAGGCATTTCGAGAATTTAATATAATTTGTGACACCAATTTTGGCAGGACGCGTGCGTTAATTCACATATAATAGTATATATCAAGATACGTCGACGCACACAGACGAACGTATATTTTTTCAATACTGTGAAAGAAGGTGGGCTTCAAAATTAACCTAGAATGATTTCCGTGATGTATTTTGATGTATATTTGGAGGAATAGAGTTCTTCAATTTAGAGCATGCTAAGAGAATGCAATGGTGGGACTTGGCGCGTAAATAATAAGGAAGTGCTAATTCATCATAATTCCCGGTACGCGATTAAGGGGACAGAGTTCGGCAGATATGTTTTTGTGGAAAATATGGTCACTGCTTGCTTTGATAGTTTTAAATATAAAATTTCCCCGGCGAAAATTGATAAAGAGTGGGCAATTAAAGCTTTCCCGGGAAACTCAACATCATTGAGGGTAAAATGGATAGATGTTCCATGTACAGGCAGATACTGCAGTAGAAGCTGCTTCCGAGCGCATGAAAATTCTACTACTGATACAAGTAGATCTTTCACCTAGACAATGACCGTAAACATTCTGCAAAATTAACAAAAGAATGAAATGGGAATATGTAAATAAGTGTCCTTCCGTGGCCAAGCTAATCGCCTGACCTCAATCCCATTGAAAATTTGTGGTGAATATTCAGAACTGCTGTGCACTGAGAGTCCAAATTACCTTGCTGATTTGAGGATCATCTGCATGCATGAACGGATCGAGATAACACAAACGGAGTGTCAAAAGCTAGTTCTCCGTTAGAATAATTGCCTCCATGCTTTTATTGCAAGTAAAGGTTATGCTACTAAATATCAAAGACTCGTTTTAGTTTTCGCCAAATACTTTTGTCTCGGGCATTTTTTTGCTTAGTTTGTGTTCTGGTTGTCAATAGACTTAGTTCTGTTTTTGCTTAATTATTCTGGTGAAAATGCATGTTCTCTGAATTACCTGTACTCTTAACTCCAAACCAGAGCTAGAAATATTCAAAATACCTCAAAAATAGAGTTGTGCAAATACTAATGTACAGGCACTGTATAGAATTTTGCCCATGTCAGCATTGCAGTCGCTCACACTATTCCCGAGCGTGGTTGCCATCGTTAGTCGAGATAGCTTACAGCATCGCATGCACGCAAGCATACTATTGAGGCTGTTCCACATCGCATTCACCCGAACATACTATTGAGGCTGTTCCACATCGCATGCACGCGAACGTACCGTTGAGGGTGTAGAGCTCCTCCACCACCCCTGAAGCGTCGATCTCTGGACGGATAACTTGTTACCCCCGATAATAGCGCCAAGCTCGCTCCTCCTTTGCAGGTCAGACCCTGAACCGGTTCTCCAAAGATCTGGGACAGGTCGACGAGCTGCTGCCCTCAACCTTCTTTGATTTCATAAGTGTGAGCTCACCATTTCCTTCACTGAACTCTTGCATGGCATCTGGACCCTTCTACTTAGCCATCATTGTGTTGTTTCTATGGATGCTCGTTTTAACAATGTTAAGTTTCCACATCTAATTTGACGTCACCGTAGTCTAGCCACTAAATCAATTTCTGCACTAGTATTCAGTTATTTCCTGGTGCTGTTCATTTTTCATATTTTCAGCTTCTGGATAATTTTCTTTTGACATTTTTCGGTCATCCTTTTTTAATAGTTTTTCTGTCTGCGTTCTTCCTACGCGTTTTGAAATGTCATTCCAACATCTTTATTTCATCGCTTCTGGAAACACCCTCTACTATACGTATATCCTCTTTAATTTATATGTAATCCGGCATTTTGCATGCTGCATGTTACTTAATTACTACCGCTTATATTGCGTTTCCTGCTTTGTTTGTGTGTACGTGTTGTTTGAGCTATTTACGCTAATGTCTATAGACTCTATTAGTGTAAATTGCGTAGAATTATTTTGGCTTACCCTTTGGTATCATAGTTCTCATGTAGATTACACTTTACTTTTTTCTTTAGGAAACGTTGGACTGTTATTGCCTGTTAAACATAAATTGTGTTCTCCATTTGATCATTTTTACGAAACTCTCGAAGATATATTCAAACTTAGAAAATTTATACATTCTTCTCAATAGTGCAGTTTATAAATGTACAAATAGCGCCGTCTACTTTCTTAGTTTTTTGTTCAGATAATCGCATGTTCTCTGCGATCGTGGGAGGATAAATGCTGGAGCTTTATTGATGGGTCATGAACTCGTTAGAGTGCGTGTAAAACCAGTGCCTTCTTCTTTACTGATAATTCACCGCACTGGTAACTGATTCCGATTTTGAACTATCAGCTGGCGTCATCGAGGGTGGAAGATCTCGCCATTTTTTCATTATTTAGTCTACCTGCGGCTTTAGTTATGTCGATTACTACTGCCGCGCCATTAGTTCGAAGGGCTCGGAGGTCTAGAATTCTTATCTAAAAGGTCTCGTTCTAACTGGACATAGAAGTTAGTAGTTGGATATGTTGGAAACATTTTTAGTAATTTTGGGCATTCTATTCATTTATGTAGTAACTCGTAGGATGCACATCTTTGAGCATCGCCGTACAATGAAAGGAATAATATTATTACTTTAAACGAGATGAAACTTTCGGAATTTGTTCCAAGTTATACGGCTTGAAGACTTCATGTTATTCTCGATAATGCACTTTTTGTAGTTGTTCGCTGTAAGTAGGGGTAATGTACACATTTAATTACCACCCTTCACGTTGATGAGGAAAACTTAATTTGGTAGTAGTGTGAAGGTACCTCATTTTATCTCTTCGTGTTATAGAGAAATTGGAACGTAGTGGACTGAAAAAAAAGGTAAAGAACGGGCAAGATATTTTCTTACGCAGTTGGCTTATTGGGGAAGTTAGTTCAGTTTATTAATATTTACACAGAATCTCATTTTAATGAATAGGTGTGAAGTGGAATCATACTGTAATAGAGTTCTATGAAAATGAAGAAAAATCAGGTGCATTTCTGCTGAATGAAAATATTAATTTGTAGAAATATCATGTTTATAGAGATTTGGCTGATAGAGCTACCGGGGTGTCGGTTATCTTTGAGGCTACTTTCGCTCATTGTAAGTTAATGTTATTAAAATATAGTCCGTGTCAAATCATAACGTCTTCTTTCGTTTGTCAACTCCTTGTTCATTTCAAATTAAACTATGATGGCAGATCACGCTGAACATTGTGGGCATCATCGTTGTCATCTCATTGGTGAATCCGTACCTGTTGATCCCGACTGTGCTCCTGGCTGGCATCTTCATCTGCCTGCGCCGGTTTTACTTGAGCTCAGCTCGAGACATCAAACGACTGGAGGGCGTCAGTAAGTACTCGTCTCTCGATCGTTTACAAAACCTTGTAATTGACCGTATTGGTATTGACCCTGTACAGGGTGACACAAGTGAAAAAATGGTCAAAATTTTAGGAAGTATTGGAGATATCAATGTTACGAAATGAAAATTATACGTTCGCTGCCACATGACGCATATTCGTGTCAAGTGCTATTTTGCTACTTTCAGCTCACTGCTATTTAGCTATGTTTAATAGTTATCATTAGCTCTTGCCTTTGACCCACTTGTGCGTCTTTGTTGTTTAATTATGTATAGGATACAAGTGCTTCCAACTTTCAGAGCCATTTCTTTAAAAAAAATTGCAATTCAATTGGTTATTAATGAAAACAATTATGCCGGAATGGAACAACGAAACAAACTTTCATGGTGGCAACGAATGGTGTTTACCAAATTTTTATTCAAGTAGTCTGTGTTCAACTTTCTTAACCTGGATACCTGAAATATGTTGTAAACTTTCGACCAGTGTTTTTGTGTAGCATTGTATAAATATGTGGCTTGGAGAGCGCTATCAACCATTTTAACACATTGACTGCGAGACGAGCCACCGGGGGGTCGTTTTGCCCCTGGGAAAGTAATATCATCGCAGCCAACGTGTTAAGGTTTTCACTCGTTTGATGCTTCAGTTTAGTTCTAGCTTGCCTAACCTCTAATAAATTAAGCTATGAAAGAGAATCAGACTAGCTAAAACGTCACGTCTACTTCTCTGCATAAGCCTGCCATCAGTAAAAAATGTATTCTCGTATGAAAGATTGAATTTAAAAAGTGAATGCAAGTAGCGGTTCACACGGAGTGTGTTTTTGGCATCACAAAATAACTGATCTAACAAATTAATTTCGATTTAGTAAGAACATAACTCAGACAGTACGGATTGATGAGATCCACAGTTTGTTTCTACATAGCATGAATACGGTCAACTGATATTGTGCTCGTTGTTATCTATGTGACGAATAGGAATAGGTAAGAACGTAATAGTTCAAAGGGTTGAAGTTTTGGGCTATTATTGGTGCTGTTGTACTAAAGGGTAGAATTAGGAAATATTTCCTCATTTGAAAGAGAAGGAGCCTCCTTTTTCGCGAATAGCTGAGGCTCGTGAGTTCGAGGTTGGGAGAGCGAGTTTACGCATATTTACAGAAAGAAAAATAGATTTGGGTTAGTTTTTGGGCGTCAAAAAGTAATGCTAGGGGTTCAATCTATGTGTAAGCCTCTATGTCTTGAAGCGGGCATCATATTACCTCTTTTTCAAATTTCAGTCCTTTACACAAATTATAACCCAACACTACTTGTTTACGTATTGTGCGTGGAATGATGCTTTGAAGGTGATCCATGAGTTTTAGTAAGGGGTCTTAACCGTTAGAACGCCCTTGAAACGAGTCCGTTGAATTGACCTTGATGCAGCTCACTGGTATACTACAAATATGTTCTAGTCTTTGGGATACTATAAATGTGAACGTTTGTTTGCAGCCCGAAGTCCTGTGTTCTCGCACCTGAGCACTTCCCTGCACGGACTGACGACGATTAGAGCATTCCGGGCCCAGCAGTCATTCGTGCGGGACTTCGATGACATCCAGGTGTGTGGGGCTGGAGGCGTTGGGGGTGGTCACAGGAAGCAATAGCGACGTATCTAATTCTCACATGGGCCTTGCACCCACGTATGCCTCACATTATACACGTGTCTTACACACCCCACACTTGGCAAACGGCGCTCGTGCCGTTTACCTCGCGGTGCCCTACGTAACTCATCTCAAAAATTTCTACAATAAAGTTTCTTTGCCTACAGGACGTACACTCGTCTGCGTGGTTTCTGTTTATCTGCACCACGCGCTGGTTTGGCATCTACTTGGATTGCCTCTCGTGCCTCTACATCGCTATCGTCACCTACAGCTTCCTCGGCAACACCAGTCAGTTTCAAGACTTGTTCTCAATGCCGTAATGCTGTCCCTTTAAACCAAGCATTCGATGTTGGATGTTTACTACGTTTTTCTTTACCCGTTAATGCTGAGTGACAAGTTTGTGCCATGTTAGTCAGTGCTGATTCTGAGGTTATTTATAGTTTAAAAAGGCCTAAATTTACTTTGCAACATCTGGTAACGAATATGACGCGTACGATTCTTGCTACCATTTACCCATTCATGGTTATTTTTATTCAAATTTGCAAACACTAAACATTGAAAAACGTAGGTTTTTGACGAAATAAATTCCGGTATGAAAGGGTTGAAGTTCTTCTCGACTGACTTGGTTGTGAACATTGATATAACTGTGGTTACCGACTCATAATGATTGAAAAAGCTTCCCAAAAATTGTTTTTAAACTTTGAATCGTACTTTGAGCTGTACATTACGGAAAACTTTCAAGCTGATATAGATGCTCATCTCCATCTGTGCATGATTACTCTCTCTAGTGAACACTCTTAAAAGTTCTTGTTGAAGTTGTGAGGTGTAGCGCTATATTATGGCCCTGCAACTATACTTGCTAACTCCATTCAGGAGTTTGATCGCCTGGTTTTTATAATCCTTTCTAGCTTTAAACATGTCCATACAGTGTGACAGTTGTTGACATCGGTAATTTTTGCACTTACCCGTTGACCATCAAATTTTGTTTCTTGTTCAATATATAACGCTTTTACTGCAAATGTTGGACCACTACGCTCTTGTGTAATATCTGAAATACATCATTACTCATCTGAGACCAGGTTATTGTACAAGTAGTGAATCTATTACAACACTGATTCGGTTGACATGCATTGGCAGTTGCTGCCAGAAACTTCTCTAATTAGGGTTGTTTGTTCATCAAAAACCAAGATGGTCGACATAGTTATACGGTCCCTCTCAGAAAACGATAAATATATAGCATCGCTGAGATTTTCCGCGTTAGATCTCAATTTTCGATTGTTTTAAGTTTCTATTTCTACTTTGTTAAAACTGTTCGTTTATTAAGACGTTAGAAGTTATTGCACCGTTGATGCACTATTCTGCAGGAATAATTACAGTGGTGTGGTATTTGGTTACTAAATTGGCCTCGGTATTCGTTTAGAGCACGAACATACTATCTCCCGGCCTTCTGAACGAATAATCTACAATTCGCTCGGGCTTTGTCTACGTCTCGAGCCTCAGTGAAGGAACCAAAAAATATAGTGCAAGCTGCAATAATATTCGCCTGAAGCATTTTAAGATTTGAAACATTAGCTTAAAGTTCGTACTTTAGACCTAATGCTATCTAGAGGCCATTTCTCTCAAGGTGGTGGCGCAAATTGCTCGGTTTCGTCTGTGACATTTCCTCTTGAGTTTGCCTGTCCAAAAAATGGTCCACAATTACTGGCAGGAGCTGCGCGACGTCGAACCTGTGAGCTCCGTGAATTATTATTCCGGACAGCTACTAGTTCACATTAGCGCTGCGCTGGTGTTTATTTTCCTCATCTGCAACTGAGGGCAGCTTCTCGTACTTTTGTCCTTTGAGGACTCGTGTTAATTATCGAAACATTGATTTGAATCTCAAGAATTACCTTCGTAGTAAAACTGTGTTATGATTTCTTGCTGAAGCTCAACGTATAAAATTAACAGAAAATTATATCAAAACTCCCAAGTTATTAAAAAGCGAATTTTCTGTATTTGAATTTAAAAAATTCTGTTCATAGTAATAATATTCTCATACTAAATGATGTCCGTGTTATTATTGATATCGTTAGTGTACGTAGTTGTAAGTAAGCTCTTCATATTTCTAAGAGTATACAAAGAAGTAATTCCATCTGTACTTACTACCAAGTGCAAGGTGACAGCAACTTCCCGAGTGCAATCTGAAAGTACAAGTTAGACACGAATTTGGCCGTGTCGTATATGTTTCTGTTGTGAGTGACTGTACTTGCAGGCTAGACCCACTTGACCATTGCCATCATTTATTCCTTCTCTTTATCTTAAGTTGCCCCAGTCAACTGAACGACTTCCTGCTTGACTAGTTCCCATTTCTACTTTGTTCGTTTGAACGATCATCACTGCCTGATCGTTTTTTTTTTCTATATTTAGGAACAATAACCACCAAGTATGTAAGTCACTGTTGGAAACAAGCTCTTATTTCTACTGCGGTAGAGTGTGTATTACAAAAAACTGTACGCTTATCGTTAGTAATGTTTTGAAAACGTTCGATTCTATTATAACGCACGGTTCTTCCCTGAAGTACACTGTTGTTGAGATTCATTTGTTTGGAATGTATCAACCAAACTGTATTGAACGTCTGAGATATTTTTGGCAGATTCTTTGGGTGGAGACGTCGGCCTGGCTATTTCTTCAGCAATGAGCCTGTCGGGCATGTTCCAGTGGGGAGTGCGGCAGTCTGCCGAGGTGGAGAACCAGATGACCTCTGTGGAGCGAGTCCTCGAATTCAGTAAACTGGAGCCCGAGGCCCCCCTCACCACCGACGAAGGTAGGAAGGGATAAAGCTGTCCGGGGTTGTCAAAAGTTAACTTGACTGCTATTTTTTTATGCTGGTATCCCGTTGTAAAACCAAGTAAAATGCATTGATTTTTATAGGTGCGAATCAACGCGAGTTGCTCGTATCAGGATTAGCTAATGAGACCTAATTAGAAATTTCATAAAAATGGTTTATGGAAACAGGATACGGTCGAAAAATTGACTGTCGCTTTTAACGAGTTCTCTCATTCACTTCAGAGTGCTTGATAACTAACGTAGGACGTTTTGTTACAGAAGTAACGGTGCGCCGTGGCGACCGAGGAAATATTTTACTGAAGGTACATAAGTATTTGCACAACTCTATATATGATGTATTTTTAAAGTTTCGAGCTCTGAATTGGGGTACAGGGTACAAGTAGTTCAGAGAGCATTTATTATTTACCATAATATTTAAATTTATTGACGACCGGAAAATCAACAACAAAGCAAAAAAATGTGTGGGACAAAAGCATTTTGGCAAAACTAGAAATAAATCTAAATATTTATTGGCCTGGCCTTAATTCCGAGGAGAAAATTATTGCAACCGGAAACTAACTTTCGGCACTCCGTTTGTGGTAGTCTTGTTCCATTCTTGCTTGCAGATGATCCTCAAATCATAAAAGTTCTTCAGACTGCGTCTATGCTCAGCAATTTTGAATATTCGCCACAAATTTTCATTTAGGTTGTCAGGCGATTGACTAGGCCGCGGCAGAACACTCATTTTCTTATTTCTAGCGGGATGATCCACTTGCGCCGGCCGTAGAATTTTCTTGCGCTCGGAAACAGCTTTTGCTTGAGTATATGGAACTATCCACTTTTTCATCCATGATGTGAAAATCTTCTACACCATGGACAATAAAACAGCCCCATACCCTGATGCTGCCTCCTCCACGTACGACGAAGGGATGTGTGCTTGGAATTACAGGTAAACCCTGTTATTCTCCCAACATAACGAGCGTCGTTTCGGCTGGAAAGGTTAATTTTGCTTTCATCAGGCCATACAAACCGTTCCCAAAACTCATTTCCTTTGTCAAATGGTCTTTGAACAAACGTTAAACGGTTTTTCACATGCTCTATTTTAAGAAGAGGAGTTTTGCGTGGAGTGAAGGCATGTGGTGCACTTTTAAGCAATTCTCGAGTAATCGTTTTTCTACTGACGTGAACTCCAATTCTTTCTGCACGGGTTGCCGTAGGCTCATTCATCCATCACCTTACACAGCACATAGCGTCGAGAGCAGCCCTTGATCTTGCAAGGAGCTCGGACTCTTGGTTGTCAATAAATTGTTTTCTGTTTTAATTAAATATTCTGATAAATATATGTTCTCTGAACTAACGTTACTCATTCCATCAAATCAGAGCTCGGAATTTTCGAAAAAAAAAAAAAAATTGTGCTAATACTTGTACCCAGGCACTGTACAAGAGGGAGTGTCATTGACATATGGCCTAGAATCTACAAAACATTTTACTTGCGATTCAGTTACGTGGTAGTTGGAAGTCACTCGAGATAGCGTCCGACGTGGTCCAGCCACTTAGTAACCTAGTATAGCCGTATGTTTTCCCACAAGTCTGACTCGGGTTGCCGACGATGTAGACGTTGAAGTTTAGATTCCTTGTTTGTATCAAATCACAATTTGGCTTTATATTTTGTGACGAGACTCTTTTCTTACGAATGTGCTTCAGAAATTGCATTTTTTGTGCACAATGTCTACGATCGAGACCAACGCTTTCGTTGAAGTGAATATTTCAGAAAGAAAGAAAAATCGTTTATTCCGAAATCAGTCACATACAAGGTATACAACATTCGGTTTTTCATAAGTGAAATTACAGCCTTAAAATTAAAACATGAAAGTCTCGATGGAACTTCTAATTTGGATTTGAATGGCTACAATATTAAAATTACGTCTGGAAGTCTCGTTAAAACTTCGGATCGTTATTCTAAATTCAGAAGACACAGTTTTGAAGCGAGATTAATATCCGGCCGGATGTCCATACATGAGTTCATTGCTCACTTGTTCGGGGATTATGTACGAATGATTGAGAAGATCTTTAAAATTTTACTATGCGAATTTAATGATGCAGAGAGTTGTTTATGCCTTTACCGCACTGCAAGCAGTGCGTAATTATAGGGAAATCGGAACTACAGGGTAGCTTTAATTTATTTCATCGTATTTATCGTACCTTTCATTCTTAATCAGAGCTGCCACTACGTGGTAAGAAAATCTTGAAAAACTTCGTTTTTTCTATAAACAAAATACTGATTGTTGTGATTTTCATTATTCTGTCGCAACAAGCATGTAAAGTTTCAATAGTGCTTCATTTTTTCTATAGTTCATAAAGAAAAAATTCATTTCCTGTTTAATATGCGATATTTTGCCCCAACTATCCTTTTGATGCACGGACCGAAGAACTGCTCTCAAGACCCTCATTGAGTACGCATTTTCTTCAATGGCACCATGTTAGACTAGCATCTTATTCGTCAATGTTATTTTTCATCAGATAAAAAGCTTCCCAAGAACTGGCCCCGTTCCGGCAGCGTTCAGTTCATTGACGTGAG
>VOMN01065934.1:0-11849 GCA_014899125.1 Orchestia grillus | reverse complement strand
GCTGACGTGAGGCGTTTTGAGGAGTTCATTTAAATTTTGCTGTCATGAGAAATGTGGTGTACGCACGCGCTCCAAAATTTCCTGGAAATTCTGGACACATGTGCAGTGCATGAGGGCGCTGGACGCTCTAGAAGAAATTTTATTTAATGTGTTCGAATGGCGTATTCCTTATTGTCCAAAAAACTTGTAAACACTTCATTTCAGCTACTGAAATAATGGTTTAAATATTAATTTAACTCTAAGATCACTGGAACTGATAAATAATTACATTCGCTTATTAAGTGTTAGGTACGTCATACTTATTCCCCTTTCTTAGTACGTTTTTGATAATTATTCTAATTTTTATAGCTTTATCATATCATACAACATAAATAGGTGGAGCTTTCTTGAAGCTTATTTAATGAACATTTGAACCAAGCTATTAAAAAAGTTGCGTAACTTGTTCAACTATTCCAGTTTCAATTCGTACCTTATCAAATTAAAATAAATCATATACAAAAATGACATATATGGTGGACTAAGAAAATCTACGGAAAAAATCTAACATTTAAATTACTTTGCATTCGAGGGATTAATCTTTCGGATTTCAGAAGTACAAATTATCAAGAGCTGACGTAAATGTACGGTCGAGGAAGTATCTCGACATAATGAAAGTGGATTACCAAGCAGAATAAAATACAGTATGTATCTATAAAATGATAAGTATTGTAAGATAGCATCCTTTCGATCATATACGTAATGTTTCAATTTCATCTCATCACAGAGGTACGTGAATTGCTTTATTATTCTTTTCGAAACTGGTATAGTATCCTCTTTCGAAAGCGTGATTAATTTCAGTACCTTCTGCAAAGCTCCGACTGAACGAAATTCAACAATTATAAGCTTCCACATTATTACCCTAAACTTTGTTGGTCCGGACAGTAACCTGATGACATTATGCAGTCTTTCAATTATTCATCTTTCTAATTCATCGTAGATGAAACCGAAAATTCGATGGCCAGTATGATATGATGTGCTGCACGTCATGCTATTCCAATGTAGAAGTTTTATTCTTCTTTTGATGATTGCACCAACAATTCCGTTGGTATTTATTCAACATGCCCTCTCCTCGGGAAGCATGGGATAGGCAATAAGGTCAGGTTAGTTAGGTTTGTCTATCGTGTGCTATGGGAACTGGCGTCCCCAGCGGCCACTGTTAGGTTACCTCAGCCATAGAATGGCCTTCAGCACTTTTATGGTTCGGGCCCACTTTACTTGCTTCAATTTTACATCTTCTTAACTACCTATTATTGTACTTTTCTTCCTCTTCTTTCTTAACTTGCTGTTTCTTCGCACAGAGAACCCTGTGAGGGAGCACGCCTCGTACATAGATTCACCATTTTCCACACTCCGTACTAAATGGTCCTTTTTCTTTAGGTGCGAGATAATCTAAACCACAGCAGCCTCGGAATTTATACCACTATCACAACTGCTTATTCATTGTGTATTGAAGCTCAGGCTCAACTGTTGGGTTTCCATCGTTTAGTCGAGTTTTTTTGAAGTAACGCTCTTAAGGTTCTCAGCAATTTCTTCAGCAGTCTTATGAGAAGGGAATTGAATTATATTTTGAGCAAAGGAATTTTTATTTCCGTTTGAATGAAGTGCGCTTCAGGGTTTTTCTTTGCATAGAAGTGGTTTTCATGAAAACGGAATTAATTTTTAGAAGTTCGTTGTTTGCATATGATGACTCGTTTTTTCATTTTGCTCGTTAAGTTACCGTAACTTACCACAACTTGCGTACCCAATCATCGAGACCCTGTTGATGATAGAATAATCGGTCATTTGCGTATCGTGTCTAAGTCGAGATACGTCACCGAAAGATGATTAGTTATTAAATTAAAAATTTTGTTTGAATGTGTAACAGGGCGTAAGTAAAATAAAATGCTCTGCTTGAATTAGATTACAATCTTCACGAAAAATTATGAGAATCTATTGCAGTAATTTTTTGATCGTTGTGAAAGCAAACAGCAGATTTTTTGGAGTTATAAGCTTTAAATACCAGTAATTATAACTCCAGGTTTCTTTGAACTCAGAAGTGTTTCAAACGAGCAGAAATAACCTCGTGAAACTTGCATTCAAATTCTACAGCTGCTGCAGACCAGTGCTCATCGACCTACTATTACCTCCGTCCAAGAAGAACTTATGGAAAAATTGTTAAAAAAACTTTCTGATCCTTTGATGATCGGAAAGATATTTAGTTTGTCTCTCCAATATTCAGGTAGGGTCAATATCCTTTGGCCAGCGTAACTCCTTCCCCGGAGCTTCTATATTTTTCTGTAGTTTTGGCCCCCTGTGTGTTTTTAATGATTATTTTGTGAATTTATCGATGGGGTGACGGAAAAGTTGTACCATGGAAGGGATGCAGGTTTGATAGCAGATGACTGGCGATATCAAAATGGGTTGAAATTTATTGCTCCAGTCAGTACTTTTCTCCCTAAATTTTTAGACTTTACGAAGTGAATCTGCAAGTTCAATAAATGCACTTCGATAAAAATGAAGCAAGGAGTGTAAAGCCTGGATTTTTATGGCTACCGACATAATGCATCAATAACTTCTTTAACACGCTACACTATGAGCTAACGGTCTTAGTTTACGTGTTTAGATAATTTTGACACTTTCTTAAGAAAAAAAATAAATAGTAGGTCATAGGCAAGCCATTTAATATCTTTTCGATTGTATGACTTAAGAACTGTGCATAGTGAGAGTTAAAGGTCAACGGCACTTCAGTACTTGAGAGACGATGCACAACTAAATATATGTAATTGGCACAAAACTCTGATCGTCTTCATGTGAGTTTTGCAACTACGGGAGTATAAATTTGATTCGCTATCTATTATTTTTTAACCTCATTTCATTTTTCACTGCCCACAAAGTTTCTTGGAGTTAGTATATCTTCGCCAGCTTAGTTTTCCCTGCGCTCGGGAAATTCGTCAAAACTGAGGTATGCTAACGCCCATTTTCTTCTTATCCGTGCATTTCTTGCTGGACACCATTTTAACAAATCCACCGTTTATAGGCAATATTTTTTCCTGTGAGCGGTGTCATCATTATTTCAAAAAGCCGATCGGCATTTCAGAAAGGCTTTTTATGTTTATTTCTCATGGACTTCGTAAGATACGACAAGACCTCCGGTCTCTGCTGCGCAGCGTTCTATTTATTAAATTCTGTCAAATCTTCCGAGGAAATCAGAAGAACGTGACTGTTATAAACGTGTTCAATTATTCTCTTCGTAAAATCTTTAAGGGATTCGAATTTGTTTGAAAGGAGCTCCCACGCGCTCGCGCAGCGGGAAAAAAATTCAATATTAGGGGAAAGTTTTGACTTTATGGAAACTCTCCACGACGTTATGGCGCTACGTGTTTGGTGGGGCCAGCTTCGCTTAAATTCCTAATGAAATACTTTTCGTTAGATGTAGGCCAGCGATTCCAAATTGCGACGTCGGAACGAGGCAACAGATATTCATTTGCGGGGATTTAAGGCATTTCTTATGAGCTCGGAGTAGCAGCCTGCCAGGCAGAGGTTAGGGGACTCTGTTGTACAGTTCAATGATTGGAACCCTCTCAAAAATGAAGGTAGACATTGCTGACCCTAGCAAGTAGCTGTACGCATTCGCTCTCCAACATGAGATGTCTAAAGGTGCGGTTGGTCCGGTGCGAAGCTATTTCGTCTGGAAATTAACTCTAACGCCTTGCCATATTCCTAAATTTTAGGGTGAAAATGTCTCAAGAAAAAGTCTAAATTGAAAATAACAGGTCACAGGAATCTGCAGGACAAGGAATCCTTATTACCAATTTTTAAAATTCAGTAGGTCTGTAATTATTCAATTTCAAAATGCAATATATATTTCCATTTTGAATGCAGAAGATATTTCCATTTCCAAATACAGAAGATATTTCCATTTCAAAATACAGCAAATATTCTATTTCTTAATGCAGGACATATTCTCATTTCTAAATACAGCAGATATTCCCATTCCAAAATGCAACAGATATTCCCATTCCAAAATGCATTTCCGTCACTAAGGTGTGAGTTGGTGTTTCAAAAGCTGCAAAGTGCGGCAGGTTTCCCCGCATTTCCGCGCCTGGAAAACATTATTTTATTTAGCCACGTCTGAATTTATTGTCTATTCCAAAATAATTCACTGACTGCTGCGAGGCCTGAAGTTTGATGCTTCTTCTGTCCTGATTTATTCTCGTTTTTTCCACTTGGAAATACTGGCGCATTTTGGAAACACTGGCGCATTTTGGAAACATTGGTGCATTTTGGGAACATTGGTGCATTTTGGAAACACTGGCGCATCTTGGAAACACTGGCGCATTTTGGAAACACTGGCGCATTTTGGAAACATTGGCGCATTTTGGAAACACTGGCCCATTTTGGAAACACTGGCACATTTTGGAAACACTGACACATTTTGGAAACACTGGCGCATTTTGGAAACACTGACACATTTTGGAAACACTGGCTCATTTGGAAACAATGGCGCATTTTCGAGACGTTCGCTCTGCAGTCTTACGTTAATGCATGCATGAAAATAATCCTGAGGACAAATAACGTAGTTTGGCATACGCGCGTCTGTTTGTAACTCAGTGACCGAAGTTTTTCAGTTCTAATCAATCGCATTGATGCAAAAATATATATGCTAATAGGCAATTTTTCATAGGATGAGACTTGTTAGCAAACATATGGCTCATAAAATACATATATGGATCATAAAACACATGTATTACTCATGAAACACATATGTGACTCATAAAATATTTGTATAACTTATAAAACCTCTCGTATGGCACATGAAACACATATATGACTTATAAAATACACACATGGCTCATAAACACACCTATGATTCATAAAACACACACATGGCTCATAAACACACATATGAATCATAAAACACACTCATGACTCACAAAACACACACATGGCTCACAAAACACACACATGACTCATAAAACACACACATGGCTCATAAAACACACCCATCGCTCATAAAACACACCCATCGCTCATAAAACACACACATGCCTCATAAAACACACACATGGCTCATAAAACACACAGATGACTCATAAAATACACACATGGCTCATAAAACACACACATGGCTTACAAAACACAAAGAACATTATTCGCTCTAAACAAAGCAGCTTTAGATGCTTCATCTTTTTGACCGACAAGCTCTCAAAGGAAGTGTAACAACACGGAAGTTTTCGAGCATCAAGCTTCTTTGCTACTGAGCTCTAACTTTTTTCAATATGATTTTCTTCCCCTAATTAACAATACTTTCTCTCGTAGTAAAACAAATTTCCTATAACTTCATTAGCAATAACTAAGGGTGGACGCTAAAATGTATTTTTTCTATGAACTTTTTTTCAACTTTCGGTGAAAGTTTCCCTAGCCCCCAGCTGCGTAGAGAGCTCATTTTCGTTTCTGGTAAGAAATGAACTAATGCTTTGTGTTTTTCCTGCAGGGAGCAAACCCAGACAACCAAGATACGAATGGCAACACCGTCACCCACATGATGGTTATTTTCGACAAGATTGTAAGCATTATTTTCTGCAAAGGTAGTTCCGTAATTATCTCAGTTTTAATGTGCATTCGAAAGTCGTATCTTTCGTTTGGAAAATTCTAAAAGTGATAGGTCATCCCAATCTATAATAATAGCCAAGTATTGCTTGCTTTCTTGCTTGGTGCGTCCGTCTCTGTCACGCTCTTAAAGGATTTAGATAGGAAAAAATTCGCGGGTCCGTATTTCTGACTAATCATCGAGACTGTCAGAGAAGGCAGTCCGTATCAGTGATACTACAAATAAAATATTTCATGTGAGAGTTACCCTAAATATACGTGCATTTTAAAATTTAACATCATTTGTGCCACCATTTTTTGGGGGGCGCGTCTACTAGTAATTCATAACAGGGGTGACTTCAAAACTCATTGATCACTGATACCATTTCGTACGAGTCTCGTTTGAGTAGTTGATAAATGGTCCCTTTCATTCCGTATTATCAAACAACATGACAACTTTTAGTAGAGACCTCCGAGTATTTCTGATACTGATTAATTTTCGATAACTTCACTGTAGAGAAAGCGAAGAACAGTGTAGAGGATTGTAGTATTTACGTCTATGTGCAGAGCGAGTTTCTTATCCGGCAGTCACTCTTTGTGTGCAAGTTGTTTTTCTCAGTAAGCCTTCAGAGCTGCACGTCGTCATGAGTCCTATTCAAATAGGACGAAAATAAATGTTTTTCTGCAACGCATGCCCGCGGTAGTCTGGGGCCACACAACAGGCCTAAGAAAATATCATCAAAGCTTATTTAGGCATCAAGTTTTTGTGCCCCCAACGCTGATAGGCCTACAGCTCACAGGGTGTTCTTAGCACCGGCTTGTGTAATTACACAAAAAATGAAAAAAAGAAATATGCGAGTTTGCCTAAACAATTCACTATATACCACGATAACATCGTTGCATTTAATTATTTGATTAAGAGTCGTAAAATGTCCGCTTTGACGTCACTAAATCATCTTTTTTAACTTACCAAAGCGCCTGCGGCAGAAGTGCATGTTTTGAATAGGGCGTTCTAAAACGAATTCCTGTTTGTTAGGTAATGTTTGAGCACTCAGCTTTGGATGCATGAGAGGAACATGTGACAGCGGCGGTGCCTTGCTGTGCAAATTTTGACACAGGCTTTGACAGCGACACAATTCCCTCGCAATGCAAGCCCTTAATTGAGACACAAATTCGCGTCGACGCATTCAAATGCGTTACAGATTCCGTTATTGAAGGTCGCTATTTCCAATGTCACGGAGAATTGTTTGGTACAGACAGGAACGACTAATTTTCTTTCGAACGTTGAAATAAAGTTTCAGCTCTGCGTCGTGGGTCAAATTCAGAGTTTTCATTATGCGTAGTGATGTATGAACATGTGAAAAATATTACTCTGATAATATTATGAAACGCTTTATTGACCTAGGCTCTTCTTTGTTGACCATTCAATTAAAAAAAAATAAATTGTTTTCGATACTTATTCATATGGAGGTTTCTCTATTAACTGTCTGGTTAAATATTCTCATGATTCGTGTTAGTAAGACGCTTTGAAAATGAAAACTAAAATATGTCTTACTAACGCTAGTGTCTTATAGGAATTGAGTTAGCTATGAAAAATGTCCAGTAACTAAGTTAGGAACAATTATAATTTTCATTAACGACAAAGTTTCAAGTTCGTATGAAAATCGCAATGAACTTTAAAAGATTTTCCAAATCGAGTGAAATTTTAATTTTAAGAAGAATTAGACACAGGGCAAAAATTTGTACAGTTTTCAAGGAGATGTAATTTTTATGAGCGATCCTGAATATTTCTCTACGCAAGGAACAACTAAAAATTTCGTTATGGAAATTTGGGGAAAAATTATCAGGTTTTTGATATGAGCTCATACTCTCACGACAGCTTTTTCTCGACCACGACCACTCAATTCAAGATCTTAGGTTCAACCCCCAACGCTTTTAACCTAAATTTCTGCATGTACGTACATCAAACACCATTCATTCACAGATTCAAACATTCATTTTCAAGCCAAAATACCTTGAAAAAGCCACATAATTTTCAAGCTAAAATACCTTAACAAACCCACATCATTTTCAAGCCTAAATCCCTTAACAAACCCACATGTTCAAGGCCAAATCCCCTAACAAACCCACATCATTTTCAAGTCAAAATCCCTCAGCAAACCCACATCATTTTCAAGCCAAAATTCTTTAACAAACCCACATCATTTTCAAGCCTAAGTCCCTTAACAAACCCACATCATTTTCAAGCCCAAATCCCTTAACAAACCCACATCATTTTCGAGCCCAAATCCCTTAACAAAGCCGCATCATGTTCAAGCCCAAATCTCTTAACAAAGCTGCATCATGTTCAAGCCCAAATCCCTTAACAAAGCCGCATCATGTTCAAGCCTAAACCCCTAAACAAACCCACATCATTTTCAAGCCTAAGTCCCTTAAAAAAGCCGTATCATGTTCAAGCCCAAATCCCTTAACAAAACCCCATTTCAGGAAATGTTCGACATGTGTTTTGAAGCTGGGGCGACCATCAGCCTGGCCAACCGACAGGACCTCATCCCTATGACTCTTGCCTGCGTGTTGGCACGGCGAGACCTTTTCTTCCATATCCTGAACATCACCCGGGAGATTTATTGGCAAATTGGTGAGTATTTTGTCCTGCAGCGGTCGTCATGCCGGAAATTTACACGCGGGAAACACGTGTGTGTGTGTTTGAAAGCTTATTCAATGGATAATTAGGACTGTCATTGGCAGGAAGTAATTGATGGTATTCGAGCATTGAGTAAAAGAACTTAGTGCACAAATGCTTGCAGTTTTATTGAGCTTCCTCTCAGGGCTAATTCGTGAAAATGTATTTGTGTTTCGTTGGTATTGCAGCTCATAAATAGCAATTTGATTGACCCATTTTTATGCTTCAACGATTGAAAGTTGCTCAAGTGGAATCTTAGAAATAGAAATTCAAAGCAAGTGCAAAGAAATGTATTTAACACTGATAGATTGGGGTTGGAGCTGTTGCTTTTTAGATTTTTAGTTATTAGAGACTAGTCCGTACATTTTTTCATTTAGGCTGCTCTTAGTTTTCGTAATTATTCTTTTTCAAACACTGATGATAGAAACTTTATTTTTCGAAGTGTATAATTTTATTTAGAGATGTTCACTACTACGTTGGCTCTCTCAAGTAAGATTAGTATCGAAGTACATGGATTGTAGATTTACTGCTTGCTTACCTCTTCTGAGTACCGATGCAGTGTACCGGTACAGCATACCGATGCAGTGTACCGGTACAGCATACCGGTGCAGTGTACCGGTGTAATGAACCACTACTCTGTACTGTTATGTAGAGTAACAATGTTGTGTGTAAGTGCAGTGTTCCCGTATATTTCAGTACTGAAAAATTACGATACAGGAATCTTGAACGAAAAGAGCAAACTTTCCCTAAATCTGTCATGAAAAAATGCGGAAACAGTATATTAATGCATGCATTGAACTTCCAGATGGTAAGGTCCCACATCAAGAAATTAGTTTCCTATTGTTTTTCCAGCTTCAGTAACTTACTATATTCATCAACCGATTTTCAAAGCAGGGATCGAAGCTTAGGTTATATGCAAATAGTGAACGAGCATCAGTCTTAATTCAGAGCAGGCAAGATATAGACTAGTTCCTTAGTTGCTCGACAACGATGGGACGAAAGCAAGACCTCTCGGAATGGCAAGAAAATGTTATGTTTAATCGCGGTAAGGGACACCCAGTAAGGAAGTAGCTGAGTTCGCTGGTGCTTAATGTCACACTATTATGCCGGCTTACCAGCCTACCCACAATTTACACAATCCGATCCATACGGTAGTTCAAAGCAAAATTTTGGTCGAAAGAAAATTTTAACCGATAGGGACTGCCGCCGTGTGTCCCAAATTGTCCACCTGAATTGTCGACCGAAATCATTTAACATCAAGGATGGAACTACTGCTAAACGTCAATGCCAATGGTGGCATTTCTCCTGCTGTTTCTGAACCAGGTCTTCGTAGGGAACTTCATGTAATGGATATATATAGCAGAGGGGATTGTGACAGTCGGATGTTAACTCCTGCTCACAAGACCATTCGCTTAAACTGTTTAAATGTTGTTTTGTTTATCTTTCAAGATGACGAACGCCTTGTATATCGGGCTAGAACTGTCATTAATCAGCATGACAAGCATTCAGGAAACATCAGGCATTTAAATTGGCCAGCTAAGTACCCAAATATGAAGTCAAAAGAAAATTTGTTGGACCACCTAGAACAACAATCTAGACGTCGAAAAGATCGTCCACGTACTATGGCTGTACTACGAGGTCACTTGATGCAAGCGTTGTTGAAAATCGACCTGGTGTATATTAGGACACTTGCGCACTCAATGCCATGCAAAGTTGCCGCCATTATTCGTACTCGTGAAAGTCCTACACCATATTAATTGTAGGAGATTAACTTATGTCCCCGGAGCCTATGTTACCAACCTGCTAAGTGCTGTCGCAAAGTTGTTTAATGATTAAAAATACGTAGAAGGCAGAATAAATGAAAAGTGCGTTACCTTCGGATGAGCGTCACACAAAATGACTGATGAAAATTTCACGAGTTCACAGAACTTTAGAGATCATTAATTTGGGCAGATAGTTTTAAAAGCGAATATAGAGTTGTTTCATCGAGTTTTTTATGCTACTTCTGATGTTTCTTTCATTCTCGTCCGTTCAATTGCTTTGTTTTTTTCCGGTAGAGTTTCTCTTAAGGAGCTCAAGAAATTTTTAATATACGTTTTGAAGTCGTCTGCTGTGTGCGTTTTGCGAATCCTATATAGATTCCAAAATCTCAAATGTGAGGAAGAAAGGAAGTGAAAACGAAAGCTATAAAGCAACCATCTTAACTATGCCTATATGAATAAACATTACGAAGACTATAACAAAATCAACATTGCCCCAAAGAAAAGCAATCAATATTTACTTACACCCAAAACAACCTTAGGTATAACCTACGTGAGATTACATGAGATGAAAAGTAAATAATAGAAGATTACTACAAAAAATACAAGAAGGTTAATTAGCGCAGCAAATGTCATAGAATAGTTGAAGTTAATTTGGGTTCTCCGGTAAGGGCCACACTAGTGTGCCGGCTTTTCATCGAGTTTTAATCACACGCAGTGCGTTCCTATAGCAGAAGACGTGATGTTCAAGACGTGATGTTCAAGACGTGATGTTCAAGACGTGATGTTCAAAACGTGATGTGCATGTTTAAAATGTAATGTTTAAGACGTGATGTTCACATTTAAGATGTATTGTTTAAGACGTGATGTGCACGTTTAAGACATAATGTTTAAGACGTGATATTCCCATTTAAAATGTTATGTTTAAGACGTGATGTGCACATTTAAGACGTAATGTTCAAGACGTGATGTGCACGTTCAAGACGTCACGAGCGCGTAACCTGGGACTCGTTACAGGGTACGTGACGTGCGCTGCGTACCCCCTTGAATACTTCGACACCATCAACGTCAACACCGGCGAGACGGAGACCAAGTCTGCTCTCAACCTCATCGCTTACGGGGCGAGTGCAGGCACCTGCATGCGCGTTTGCGTTTCTTGTTGACGCGTTTGCGTCTTTTGCGTGAACGTTTTTGTGATATTTTTGTTATAGGCTTTTGTGTTATTTATATTCGAGTTTGCGTGTTTTGTACTCGTTTGTGTTCTTTGGATGTGCGTGCCTGTATTTTGCATTCAAGTTTTTGGCTTTGCAAATATATCAAAAATTTTCCATGCGTGTCTGTTTTTTTGCAAATATTTTCTCATTTTTTGAAAATTTGCTCGCATGTTCGTAGTATGTGTTCGTACTTTTTGCCTGACTATTCGCATTTATTTTGGGAACGCTTTAGCGCTTTTGTCTGTACAGTTACATTGTTTGCATGTAAAATCGCGTTTATGAACATAGTCGCATTTTGTGCACGTGTGTTCCCACTAATTACACACATAATCGCGTGTTTTGCATACGCGTCGTGGCTTTCCATGAGCAGGCAACCCTGTTTCCCTTGACATTCACAAGAAATGAGCACGGTTTCAATACATAATTACTCTCCATCGAAGTAAGTTTTATCACTTTTCAGATCCGGTGCATTTCTCAAACGTTCATTCACGGCCTTATTTAACTCAACAATTTGAATGATGAGTTCAGCCGCCTTGACCAACGGTTTCAATGATGAGGTCAGCCGCCTTGACTCAACGGTTTGAA